>JAPKLW010000145.1:771756-821392 GCA_026898455.1 Plectranthus barbatus
TGGAGTTAAGTTTAATAGTTTGAAAGGGCATTCATTCATTAACAAGATGATTTAGGATGAAGTTTTGTAGATTCAACCAAGAAAGGGATCTCAGAATTATTACCTCCGCCTCTTGATCATTAAGTAATTTTGTTATTCTTCCAGACCAAAAACAGTCACTATTCCACCAGTCCACCAAATCACCCACCTTCCAGGAGCCACAGATATATACTATAACTTCTGAAACCTCACCCACATTAGGCATATGCTTTTCATTATAGATAGGTGGGTAGCGTGGCCTCAGCATCAATTCTCTATGTTTCTGTTTTGCATTTCCCATATAAGGGGGTACCTGATATAGCTTTTCCCATTTTACTTCTATGGGAATCACAAATACAAAATGAAAGAAGTTGTCATAGAATCATTGAAAAGAATTCCCAAACATAAAACATCCAATTCATGAACATGAAAATATGTGCCAGTTATGTTATACAGCCAATTACTGGACTTGTTACCACAAAACCAGAGATCACAAGAATTTAGTCTGTATGCACTTATATACAACAAAGGGTAAACAAAAAAAGAATCAAAGGTATTGCAATGTACGTTAGAGACCACATTTTTCCAAAATTGAGGAGAAAAACCCCATTCACCCTCCTAAGAAACCGACTCATTTATGATCCATACTAAACACAAAAGCTAGTAATAGATCTCAAATTAACTAAAATACAGATTTAATAATAGAAACCTAGTCTGCAACAATTTTAAAAGAGAGTAAAACACACACACACACACACAAATATATATATATATATATATATATATATATATATATATATATCAAATCTAATTAATTATATAAGATGGTGATCAAATGTTCAATCTAATATAATTAATCTAATTAATTAATTAGATTGACGGTGAAACTTAAATTTTTTTTCCATATGCAATTTTCATCCAATTTGGAACTTTTTCGTAATTTTCAGGTTAATTATGTAAAGTTGCATCAAGTTCTTTTTCTTCTTTCAAAAACTGAATATCATATTAAAGGTGATTTTATGATCTTTCAAACGAATATTTATTACATATGTTTAACAAAAGAAAATTGTACAAATATTGAAATTAGTGATAATATACACGAATGACATAATAATGTGTTAAATTGCACTAAGTTATATGATAAAATGCATAAAACGAAATTATTAAATGGATAACAAAATTAGTGCACATAATTATTATTATAAAGCTTTACGAAATTAACCTTTAATGCACCAAATCAATATTAAAAAGCACACAAATTAAACCAAACTTGTTGATTAACTAGAATTAAAGATACAATTATTCCTATTGAACACTAAAACTATTTATCCCTGGATGGCAAGCCTGATAAATAGGTAAATGATCATGAAAATTCAGAGGAGTAGAATAACCATATCACACAACGAAGTACAGCTCAAGTTTTGGGAAGTATGCAACTCTAACTTTAGAACATAAAAATGCTAAATCCAATGGCCTTTCAGGGGAATAACTATTTTCTCAAGAGAAATCAGGTGACTTTAAAGTGAATTACAAGTTTCAGCAAGAAGCTCCCATGCGAACTAATATATTAGCCATGTGATGCCACAAAGCACCTCACAAAGTGGAGCAAAACATTAACCCAAGAGAGAAGATATAATGTATGGAGGCAACTCCAGAGACGTACCTTCATCCGGGTAGTCATAATATTCCGAGATATGTCCCAGTATTCTTTTTTTCATGGTAATCTCTCTAATCTGAAGAATTATAAACATGGATATAAGTAACAAAATGATATGCAGAAAACTAATACAGATAACACATAGCAATTAAAGACAATTCAAGTTGCAAAGGGATCCAAGAGGCCTTGGCAAAAGGTATTAAACATGCATGAAAACATAATCATGACATCAAAATTCTTAGACATCAATAGCATCTTCAAATGACAGAAATAAATATGTTTAGAATATTTCTAAACAATATTATAAAAAACTAAAAAGAGGCATGTTCAAGGGGTAATTCTTCAAATGACAGACACAAACTTACTTCAAATATTTCTCAACAATATAAAAACGAACTAGAAAGATTTCAATAGCTAAGGAACCTAGTTAGTGACATACATGTGCTAGTAACTATATTCTTTTGGTGGAGCTGGTTTTAGGGAAATATATTCTTGTAACCTAAATAACTGTCAAATCATTATTTAACAATATATATCCTTCAACCCCCAATAACTACATGAAATCAAGATTGACAGAACTTATAGGATAAAGTTTCCATAATATCTTGTCCACAAACCACAGTAAGCAAAATTTACAAAACATCTGCAAATGGAAACCACCAAGAAACAAACTGACAACCTTTCCTAATAGAACAACATTCCCGAATCCCCCCACCCAGAATAATTTCTTGTCAATATTTTCCCAATAGATAAAATCAAATAAAGCCATAAATTTTCAGAAACAATGAAGATGAAAGATGACTGCAGAATTTGGGCAATGTAACAAGAGTTCTATAGATAGAAGATTAACTTCGTTTCCCAGATGACACAACCTATAACTTTAATTTTCAGGACTGAACATGAAAATAACTTCACGAGTAATGGTCCGAATTGTCCGATAAGGTGCACATGGTAAACTTGAAGCCATTCTATTAAACAGAGGCATGCAAAAACCAAAAGAAAATGTATAAAATGGAGAAAAGAGCAGTTTAAAATCTCAGATCCAACAGTAGTCACATTGCAAATGTGTTATTACTATCTCAAAAAGAAATCATGACGGAAATGGATATTACTCAGATCGAGCAATGATTTTCCAGTCTGCTGCTATTGAGGAATGGAAGAGATTGCAAATGTAAAACGTTGAAATGTAAGAGTAAGAAAATGTTCTTGGACCAAGGAGGCTGGTTGATGGGTACT
Organism: Plectranthus barbatus; assembly: GCA_026898455.1. NCBI lineage: Eukaryota > Viridiplantae > Streptophyta > Magnoliopsida > Lamiales > Lamiaceae > Plectranthus > Plectranthus barbatus. The sequence continues at coordinate 774,668 of JAPKLW010000145.1, forward strand.
CTAGCCATAGCCCATAGGCTTGACAAGGAGCACAGCCAAAACCAGATAAAGCTATGGCCCATAACGTTTCCAATCTTTCCAACCTCTTAGCCCCTGGGCAACTTCCGGCTTTGTATTCCGAAAACCACATCCAATCTAGGATATTGATAACAGTAACCAAAATATAAAAAATGCCACATGTTCCCCTTTACCTCTCCCCAGCCCCACAAGAAAATTTTCTTGTCTTCCCCCGAATGCTCCAAAAAATTATAATAATAATACATGCACTCCATAAACATTCTCAAGATCAAACCAAATGTGCCAGAGAATCCCTATATAAATCTCGTAAACCATTTTGTTACGGAATCCCAAAGATTCCAGGGCAGTCCAAAAATCACCCAAAAGTTTTTCCATTTATGAGTCTTTTTCACAAGGAATTCAAGGCCGAATCAGCTCTATTCACGATCTGAGTGATACGGAAGTTGCTTGGATGATGAGCTTCATGGCCCAAGTGACATGGAGAAAATGAAATAAGACTCATGGCTATCTAGCCTCTTTGAGTTGCCATTAAAAATGAAAGAATAATTGAAAAGTCTACATAACAAAAAACAATCTAAAGACACATTTTAATAGCTAAACATTACATTGAAATTTGTAATATGAACCAATCCATGAAATTTACTGGACAGATCTATTCCACAGACCACTCCAGAAATTTGTTTGCGCTGAAGAGCAGAAATATAGCTCACAGCACTAACAATGTCCTATTTGTCGTTTGAGTGGCATTTAGAATTCAATATTTATGAGCAGTTGGATAACAGAACATCAGGGCAGATAGACTTTAAACATGAGGGTGGAAATCTATTCTTTTGAATCAAAACAATAAATGAAAGGCTTTGATGTGGATGCAAGACAATCAATCACAAAAACTAATGTAACTGTAATTTCAGAGTTGATGACAATATCAGGTTAAACCAACTCTCCCATTCATGTAATGTTAATGACAAATTTGCTGCGTGTGATGATGGTTTACATTAACTTCAACGTTACGTGTCTAAATTCACATGAAGAATGATTTCGTACCAACACAGAAACAAATCAAGATCCAAACAATGGAAGAAAATAACCGTTTTTAAAGGACTGTGTTGTTTCAGTTTGCAATCCATACTGAAATACAATTTCAACGAAGGTCATAGATTCACAATACTAAGATTTCTCAGCCTCAATTACCTTACACCGAAACCACGCACCCCGATAACCCACAAGAAAAGATTTCGCTTCAGCTTTGTGCCCCGCTGTAAACGGTATATTTTCCATGTGGATTCCTGCCAACTGCTAACACCCACTACAAAAAATTAACAACTGAAGAGGATGAAACTCAAAGAAACGTCAATTAACCAGATTCGAACACCTCTCAAAAAACAAAAAAACAAAAAACAAAAAAAATCGAACCACAATCAACCACCAGTTCAATAATTTTGACAGAATCAATTTTCCCTTTTCTTCCACTATATAATACTTAGATGGAAGTAAAGAAAAATAAATAAATACTTATTAATAAAATAGGATTCGAACCTTGTATCCAATATGTGAAGTCGAATTCTGAAAACCCTACTGGAAGTTAGACGATGAAAGTGAAAGCCCTCAAGAAATGTAGATCAGTGACCGCGAAAATTAATATAAATAATCAAAAAAATCGAAATTAATTCGTGTATTAAAGAATGTTTTTTTAGTTAGTATCCAAAACATAAAAAATAAAAATAAAAATAATTTAAGGTAATACAGATTTTTTTTCGCGGTAATTGGAATGCATATATGTAAAAGAAAGAAAGAGGTTGGGCTTTGCAGCCCTACAAGACAAGAACACCAGCTAATGGGCCAGAAGAGGCCCATAACTAGAAACTAAACATGATCCACCTAACATATTGGATCCTAATAAACAATCAGTCCATTAATGATTTTTTTTTTAATATTGGGCTTAGAAGGTCCGAATTAGTAATTTCTCAGACAATAGATATTCTGAGTAGGGAAGATTAAAAAAAAGTCTTAGGGCCCTAACATTTGCCCTTCTCTAAAAAAATCAACAGGCCTAAAGCCCATTATTAAGGCAGGGCTAGGGCTGTGACCTGGAACAAATAATGTCCAATTCTTAACCAAAAAATTGGCATGGTTTACTCTGTTTCTGCATCAGTCGAACACAGAACCAAGGAAAAAACATCCACTACATAGCAAGCCTTATGAACGGCATCCACAAAATAGCAAATTTCATATTTGGAATCAAAGTAATGATAAGCCTTAATTTAGATGAAAAATACAACTGATTTCATATTATATTATTTTTCCTTGATATTGTTTATCACTTTCTTTTATAACTTAATAGAATACAATATCTAAGGCAATTTAAAATAATTGGAACCCATAGAATTGGAAATGGCTGTCATTTATTTAATAAAGTTAAATTCTTGGAATTAAAATTGCATTATAGTTCTTCAATTAATTGATTTCAAGAATTCAAAAAAATTCGTGAAATCTACTTTCGTTTGGTTAGTGAAATTGAATTCGTATTGAATTGAGAAATAACACAAATTGAAATGAATATATAATTTAATTAAATTCAATTAATTGATTTCAAGAATTTAATAAAATTCGTGAAATAGAACTCGATGGATTCATAAGAGTGAATTATATTATTTGTTAGGAATATTATTAGAAATATTACAATCCCTTGATCTAAATTTTATTTTTATTGGTTTTGGTGCATCAAAGCTCAGTATGTCACGCCCCGATTTATAAACAAGACATAAATGAGAGAATTGAGGCACATCGGATACGAGACTTGCACTTGAGATATCAATCAATAAGAGAGTTCAAGCGAATAAGAAAAAAATCATCACACTTATCCCAAGTTAAGCAAAAGATAGTAAAGGGGTGTCTCCTCAAGAAGGGATCGTAGCTTCTTGAGTAAACTAAATATCAGAGTATTCAAGTTTAAATGTCATCAAAAGGCTAACAAAAGATAAAGAGATTCAGCAGCGGAAAGTTATCAATGAAGTATGTATATGAAGATACATACTTTAACATCTGACTATTACAAAAAGAGTCTTCAGCTCCACCTCGACTGTTGCCTCGTACTTTGCTCCAAAAGCTTCTTTTAACCTGCGCATTTTAGAAATAATGCGATGGGCTAAGTACAAATTGTACTTAGTGAACACATGCCCGAAAAATACATAAATATAAGTTTGTCATGCCTTTTAATCAGGTCGCACATGGGGTTTTAAGTTTGAAATTCTCCCATTGCACCAAAACATTTTATGAATGAGCATGCTCCTTTTTACATAGTTAAACTATCTGCTAATGAATATGTGACTGGGAGGTGGCCACCTACCACAGTCACGATGCTAGTCCGAGTAGGGCATGACCCCTAGCATGTCAGCATCATAGTGCACTAACCCAAGGTATCTCTTTCACTACCTGGGTACGATCGATAAGACTCGCAAAACGCAGAGTCAACATCCACGTTGAATACGGTTGATGTTCTTCTCAAAGTGGGGTTCCCCCACAGAGAGGACAGATAGAAAACATAAAACAGTAGGCAATGACAAAGCAGTTTAAAACAAGATATTTTATTTCATGCTTGATATGCTTTTGAAAAGAGAACATCATTTTACATTTTTATTTTGGCCCACTATATAGGGTAAAAGAAAGCCCACCTTAGTTGGTGTGGTCTCAGATGATTGCTCTAACTGTCGATCCTTCCCTTGCCCTTTCCTATGACATAAGGAATACGAGTAAATCATCAAGGAATAATATTATTTGAAATCTAACTCATCAAAATAGTTCTAGACTCTTAATCGATCTTGGACTTCTCAAGTTGAGCCATCAGATAAGGATATGAAAGAATGATCAAACAATTTGGTTTGATGAACAAGATAGTCAAACGATATTTCAATAGCTCGTGATTCAATACCGAGCGTAAACTTACAATGAAAGTTCATGGTTTAACTTAATTGAACAAATACGAGACTTCGTCAAATACCGGAACATCACTTCGATGATTGTGATTGAAAGGATATCATAATCAATTGTGAAACATAGCACATTGCTTGAGAGTATAAGAACTCATCAAGTTGTTTCAATAGAAGATTAGGTCATTATTAATCGGATCGAACAATCGAAGTTGATTTGAATAGAAAAGGTTTTAAAGAGAGTGAGAAGGAAAGAATAGCTCTCTATTGTGATTGATAAAAGAGATGTCGATTGACATTGAAGATAAGTTGAATTTCGATGTTCAAAGTTTAACAAGTTCCATTTCTCGGAAAATGTAAGACGTCATCAAATGACTAAATAACTCTTCACAATTGTGATTAGGAAAAATTGCGTAATCAATTACGAATCGATGTGTAATTGATTGAGAGTTTTAGAACTCATCAATAGGTATCAAGTTATTTCAACGAAAGTAATCGAGGAGATTCTTGATCTTAGATAAAGATCGAATTAAGATTTCAAAGGTTAAGGTTTAACAAGTTTTGTTTAACAATAAGCTTCAAAGGAAGTTCGAGTTACAAGAGTTCGGTCGAGCAAAGCATGTTGATTTGAATTGAAAAGATTTTCAGAGAAGTTATGGAAGATAACATCTTTTTGTCGATTGATACGAGGGATATCAAACGAAATTGCAATTCAGATTGATTTAAGGAAGAATTTAGGATTTAGGGATGTCATTTTAGTCGATCGATCAAAAGGATGTTAAAAGATATGAATGATAAGTCAAATCAATTAAAAAATGAAATTTAAAATTTTGGGTTTTGCGTCTGTGTCGACTGACAGCGGGGGTGTCGACCGACACGGAGGGTGTCGACCAACACGGAGGGTGTCGACCGACACGGATGTTGTGTCGACCGATATCCGGGGTGTCGATCGTCACAAAATGTGTCGACCGATACGGATGTTGTGTCGACCAAAACAAATGGTCGATACTCCGAATTTTGAACCGAGCAGCCATGTCAACCGACATGAAGGATGTTGACCAACGTGTTCTGTGTCGACCGACACGCACGCATGTCGACCGATACGGCGGCTCGGCATCGATCGACACGCATGTGTATCGACCGATACACGGGACTCTGTGTCGATCGATACAGAGGCAAAAATTCCTTCTGCGGAAAAATCTAGTTTTAGCTCAAACGGTTATCCGGGCTCGTCAATCGATTTTGAACAACACCAAATGGTTTCTAAACATATATAACGAGTCTAGACATGAATTTAAACATCAAAACATGTAGGAATCGAAATAAAATCCTAATATCTCCAAGTAGAGCAAATATACCAAAAATGCTCCAAATCAACTACAATTCGATTCCTAGGTCGATATATCAATTCTAGGCTCATAATATAACATGCTACACATGCATACGTACTTATAAACTCAACATAAGCCTGCCATTTATCAACTAGGGAAAAATTTACAACATGCTTAAACGGAGGAAATAGCTAGAGAGAGGTTCGATCTATACCTCTAGAACGTTCGTAGAGCTTGGATAGCTTGATCAACCCTTGATATCTCGATTTCTTACTTCAAAACACAAAGGAAAGAGAATCTAAGGTCGAAAATGGAAAGGAAACGAAGAGAGAGTTCCAAAAAGGTATAGTATTACCTTGAAAACCCCTTGCCGGAGCTTCGTCGGAGCTCGCCGGAGTTGGTCGCCGGAATCTCGCCGGAAAACTTGGAGTAAAAATTAGAGAGAGAGTGAAGAGTAAAACTTGTAAATGAAGCCTTCTATTTATAGAAGGGGAGAAGGGTTATTTCGGAATTACCCAAAGTTAAAAAGGTTAAAGTGGTTGTCATTCGCTTGTCACATCGGTCACTTTAACCTCTCTTCATATCAACTCCACATCTCTTCGCATCATTGCACGGGAGACCGTAATACTTCGTCTACCCGTGAATATTTATCGATCGATATTATCCCGATATGAAAATGTCGGGTCATCAAATAAATTATCGATGTTAATTATTAATTGATAATCAATTACTCCTCTTTAAATAAGAGTGGCAATTGAATAAATGCCCAAAATAACAAATTTCCAAATTAAATCTATCGCATAGCTTCAAATTAAATTCGATAACAAAATATAATTTCGGAAATTCGATAAATACATTTAAAACTTACGAGGGGCGTTACACAGTAGATCTAGCTTCTAGCAAATTAATATTGAGTCACATTGTAAAAGTCCTGTATAGGATACATCTATTCGAGTTGTAATAGAACTAGAAGAAAAGAATTAAAGAATGCTGAAAGAATCAGCAAGATCTGAAGATTGCTGAAGACGCCAATAAAGGCAAGCAAACACGAAGGAATGCTGGACACGCCTAATAGAATGATGAAGGAATGAAGAAAGCATGTTGCGGGATCTTAGCAAGACTGCTGAAAGGTTAGCAGAGCATCAATAGCCAACAAACACTCAACAGCAATCAAGACAATACAAAGTCGCAAATAAGAAGGATCTAATTCACAAGGAAACCCGACGAATCAGAAAAGTAACAGACACAAAGGTGGTTTCTAGATTTAAACTAAAAGACCCGTTCTGACAAAGACAGCTACAAATAGGAGCTATGCCAATCGAGATTAATAAGAACTGAAGAGTCTCTGTGCTTTTGCAGAAAAGGAATGACGGAGATTGGCGAGCAAACCCACCGAGTCTAGCGGATAAGATTCAAATGGTTGTTTGAATCTTCACCTATAAATAGGTGTCATCTAGAGGAGATTCAGATGTTTGCGAAATTTCATTAACAGGTAAAACAAGAAGAAATCAAAATACTCTCAAAGTAACGCGAACTCATCCGAGCTTGTTCTTGATTGAAGCATTCTCATAAGCTTTCATACTTGAAGCTCGAGACCTCTGAAGTATTACCTCTAAGGTTAATTTTGGGATTCTCTCTATCCTAGAAAGAATCTAGCAGTCACCTTGCTCTGCAAGCGTGATTATCACGGACAACTGCCAAACAAGAAAAGGTTACGGGAAGAACTATAAAACTCCTAGGATCGACGTCTAAGGAGAAAGGAGGTTTGTCCTCACTCTAAGGAACGATAGAGTGAAGATTGACGACCGAGGTGCTTGAAGGTGCGCGCTGACCAGACGGTGGAGCTGCTTAACATTAGAGATCAAGCATGACCTTGTAATCAATCTATAGTGAATTTTCAGTCAGGAGGACTGAAGAGTGGACGTAGAACAATTGTTCGAACCACTATAAACCTTGTGTTCGTTTTTTGCTTTTATTTCGTTATGTATTGATTATATTTGAAACCCAACACATCAAGTGTTGATGTATAATTTGCAACAAACTTAACGAATACTTGAGCTTAAACACATTTGAAAACACTTGCTAAGTCATGAACTTAGCTAGATAAGTGCAAGACTTGATTAAAAACTTCTGGTGCAAATATTGAAACTCTGATCAGGGACCAACAAGTGGTATCAGAGCGGTTGGTCTTTACAGACTGGTTGTTTCTGAGTCGCTTAGGACCAGATCCATTTTTCCTTGTATTTGTTTCTTGTTTTTGTGTTAAGCTCAGGATAAAGGATAATGGCGAACACCGCAAAGTTTGGAAAGTTCACACCGAAAACCTATTCCACCTGGAAAAGGAGGTCGTTGATCACGTTAATGAACATTCATCCCGAAATGGAGCACATAATCAATGTGGGACCAATCAAGATCCAGAATGTGATAACCTTGCAAATTAAATATATAGGTTTCATGTTAATTTATAAATTTTACTATTTATTAGTATTTAATAGTAATTAAAAGTATAAAATACATGATAGATGTAATAACCTATAGTTTAAAGTAAAAAGAAACATCTTTTATGCATTATGATATTGTACATTTATTATGATTGTTAGAATATTTAATTATAAAAGAATGATAATATAACAATATCATAATGCATAAAAGATGTTTCTTTTAACTTAAAACTATAGGTTATTACATCTATCATGTATTTTATACTTTTAATTACTATTAAATACTAATAAATAGTAAAATTTATAAATTAACATGAAACCTATATATTTAATTTGCAAGGTTATCACACAGAAGGTGAAGACTTGAATTGGCAAAGACGTTCAAGGACCAGACGTAATGGTGGACAAGCCATACGCAAAATGGACACAGGAAGATCGAGTTTGAGCACAACTGGATTATGTAGCCTTGGATTTAATCTTAAAATCTCTGTCACCTCCTCTGATGGTAGAAGCTCTGGAGTACAAGAATGCTAAAGAAATGTGGAAATTTCTTAGCATTCTGAGCACAGAGACCGATCAAATGAAGAGAAATAAGCTACAACAATGCGTAGACAGATATGAATCATTTCAAATGCTTCTTGGAGAGACAATCAAGGACATGGAAGCAAGATTCAACTCCATCATGGCTAAACTGAAGAAGTTGGGAAGAACATATGAACTTCCTAACATGATCTCAAAGATCCTCTCCAAAATGCCAAAGAAGGACTGGTTTGTTAAGGTGACCAGCCTGAAGGAGAAAGATCTATCAGCCATGAGTACTAAAGAAGTATTCGCCCAGCTTCATGCACATGAATGGGGTATCATGCAGATCAAGAACAATGAAGTTGTACGAGCTGCAGTACCCATTGAAGACCATCCAGAGGATGCAACATTCTTTGTGAAAAGAGACACACAAAAATGGAAGACAAAGAAGCCATTCCGCTCAGATCGCCCAGCTCAGCCTAACCCAGTGAAGGAGATCACATCAACCAGTGGATCTCAAGTCAAAGAAAAGGAATGCTCAGTCATCGAGCAGGAGGAGCAGATGAACAAACTTCAAAAGTTGCTGCTGAACGCTAAAGGAAATAAGGAAGAACCTCAACAAAGCCAACCAGCAGATGGCGGGACAGCAAGGAGAATACCGTGAACATGCTATGAGTGCAAATCACCAGATCATTTAAAGTTCAAGTGTCCACGAGTAGATCCTGATGAAAGGGAGAGACTAAGAAAGATGTTCGAAAAGTGCGCGTCAAAGGCCGTTGCTAAAGCTCTGTTAACCAGAACAGAAATACCAGACATCTCAGATCACGACGATGAAGGATACTCATCTGAACATGAAGAGGATGTCCTCATGGTATTCATGGCCCGCATCAATGAAGATGCTGACGACAATGAAGCGCAGATGACGGAGTCAGCTCTAATTGCTACAAGAAACCAGGTAACAAGCTCTAGTATGTCTGTTGCATCTACGTTAGATAACATGCATGATATTCATGTTTCTCAGAATCAACAGAATAACTATAGAACTACTTTTAAAAGAATTTTCAAAGTTTCATGTTTTAAAAGATGTATTGATACAAGAAAACTCCTCACTGAAATCTCAGTTTTCTACCTTGGCCATTGAGATTGAACAATCTAGGTCAACAGTCGAGGTAAAACTCAAAACTAATTTATCCTCACTCAGTAAAAATTTTGATAGTTTACAGAAGGAGAATGAACTTTTGAAAAGCAAAAACTCCGTGCAAAATTCATGTTAATGTAAATTTTCAAAAAGCACGAGAGACTTAGATGAAATTTTGAGTATTCAAAGGAGTTCGAAAAACTATGTTGGATTAGGTTTTGATAAAGAAGAATCCAGCAATGCAGAATCTAGTAAATCAAAGAAAATCATTTTTGTCCCAACTACCCGGAAGAATCAGCAATCTACTAGGAAATACAAGAGGGAAAATATCAAGTTAAACACGGTTGATGAGCAGAAATATTGGCAAACTAACGTCCCTCTGCTGACCCCTCAGTCAGACTGAATTATCTGTCTTCTGAGAGGAAGCCAACAAAGTCAAAGTATGTAACCCAGGAGACTGTTCCATTTGCTAGGAATGTTCATACATATCCTAGCAAGGCTAAGCAATCTGCTGAGATTGCAAGGAAGCCAGCATACACACTAAGTAGGAGGAACACCTACTTGAGGCCAGAGTCTAAGTCACTACATTTACAAAAGACTGTGAAGGCTCAACACACTACTACAAACTTCCATGCTGATTCAAAGTATTACTCTAATTGGAAAGGAAGGGTAGTAAAACCTGATGACAGGAAAAATGTCAAAATCATGAAGATCTGGATTCCAAGGGAATGATCCAGAGAACTAATCCTGCGGGACTCGTAATTGATCAGGTACCTAAAATATAACTTCTTTGTTTTGCAAAAACAGGGTCTAGGAAGAAGAACTTCAATAAAATTAAAAGAATAGATCCTAGACAGCGGATGCTCGGGTCACATGACGGGAGATGAAGATATATTCACCGATCTTCAGAAGATTAGAGGACCTTCAGTCTCCTTTGGTGACAACTCAAAGGTTAGAGTAATCGGAAGAGGGTGTATCGAGCAAAATGGAATGTGCATCATCAATGTGGCTCTCGTCGATAGTCTCAAGCACAATCTTCTAAGCATCAGCCAGCTAAGTAAAAATGGATATATTGTTTCCTTTTTTGATACAGGTTGCAAGATTGCTGACAAAACCACTGGTGATGTAAAGCTTAGAGGAGTCAGAAAGGGTGGACTCTACATTGTAGATTGGGAAAGTGGTCAGCAAGCTTCATGCTTCTTCGCGTACAACAAAGAAGAAACCAGCTGGTTATGGCACAAAAGGCTAACGCACTTAAACTTCAAAACTATCAACTACATAGCCAAAAATAACAATATTGCAGGACTGCCCAAAGAAATCTTCAAGAAGGAAGGAATTTGCAGAGCTTGTCAACAAGGGAAACAAGCAAAGGAGTCCTTCAAGTCCAATCCAGAAAAGGCCACATCAAACAGAATCCTTGAGCTGCTGCACATGGATCTATTTGGCCCTGTAACTCCGCTCACTGTAGGTAAAAAACAATATACATTAGTTGGTATTGATGACTTTTCCAGGTATACATGGGTGAGACTCTTGAAGAGAAAAGATGAAGTCAAGATAGTTCTACCGGAGCTGATACTTCGAGCACAAAATGACAAAGAGCTCACGGTGAAAAGGATAAGGTCCGACAATGGTACCGAATTATGTAGCGGAGCAATAATAGATTTCTGCGCCGATGCTGGGATAGGACACGGGAGGTCCATTGCAAGAACACCTCAGCAAAACAGCTTGGCAGAACGGAGGAATAGGACTCTAAAAGAGACCGTGCGAAAAATGCTTGCCGATACAGATTTAGGACAAAGATACTGGGGAGAAGCCATGATGAATGCTTGCTACACGCAGAACCGAAGTGGCTTAAATTTTAGATTCAACAAGACTCCCTATGAAATATATCATGGTCATAAGTCTTCTTTAGCTCATCTACGTGCTTTCGGTTCACCATGTTATATCCATAACAATGGGACGTCAAAGTTAAGTACTTTCTCTCCCAAAGCTGATGGAAGAGTGTTCCTAGGATACAGACATCCATCTCACAAAGGGTATAGAGTACTTAATAAGACCACCAAACTTGTGGAAATAACATGCCATGTTATTTTTTATGAAGCTACTTTAGTGCGCATGACTGTGAGAGATAAGAAAGATGCGATTCATGAAACCGATAATGTCAATGGTCAATCGGGCTCAAATACTTCTGAAGCTCAACCGATTGATCTGACTAGGTTAATTAGTGAATTTGCATCTGTTCGGGAAATCTTGGCTGATCAGCAAGAAGCCGAGATGGCCGGTGATGCAAATGGTAATGTTGAGGCCACACTAAATCCTCTCAAAGAGATCACATGTAAAGGGGGAACATTAGAAGAAGAAATTGTTCAGCAAAATGAAGGCTTTGCTGAGCATCCCCAAAATTGTGAGAGGATCGCTGAAGACAATACTAGTGAAGATGACCAAGATCAAGATGCTGACGGAAGAAAAGAGAATTCAGCAGTCGGAGCATCAGCAATCAATCATTTAGCAGTAGACAACCCAGCAAGTGTAGCGAAAATTCTGAGCAACCCACAACTTGTTGACGTACCTGTTTCAGAAAGTCAAATTGGAGCATTCAACAGTCAAACCATCACAGTCTCAGAGCTACAAAGACCGAAATGGTTGTTGAGTGATCATCCTTCAGAAACAATATCGGGAGATCTTGCGGATCCAATTCGTACCAGACACGGAGCAATGCTAGCCTGCTATATATCTCAGGAGAAACCCACTAAAGTTGCCGATGCACTCAAATCAACCGATTGGATCAACGCGATGCAAGAAGAATTGTCCGAATTCACGCAGAATTATGTATGGGATCTTGTAGATCAACCAACGCATCAATCAGTGAAAGGCACCAAATGGGTATTCAAGAACAAACGCGACGAAAATGGAATTGTCATTCTCAACAAAGCAAGTCTTGTAGCTAAATGATACGCTCAGTGTGAAGTAATTGATTTCGACGAAACATTTGCTCCAGTAGCTCGACTGGAAGCAGGTTATTCCTTGCATATGTTGCTCACCATGGTTTCACTATTTTTCAGATGGTCGTCAAGAGTGTGTTCTTCAATGGTGAACTAAAGGAGGAAGTCTACGTGGAGCAACCTCCAGGCTTTGAGCAATGGAACAAGGTGTACAGGTTGAGAAAAGCTCTGCATGGCCTAAAGCAAGCCCCAAGAGCTTGGTATGAGACACCGTCACAATTTCTGCTGCAGAACGAGTTTAGGATGGGGAAGATAGATCGAACTCTCTTCTTGATCAAGGATGCTGAAGACATACTAATCGTCTAGATTTACGTGGATGATATTATTTTGGATCTAAAAATCTAACCCTATGTGAAAAATTTGCTCAGTTTATGCAGACCAATTTTCAGATGAGCATGATGGGAAAGATGTCATATTTCTTAGGTCTTCAAGTTCAGCAATCCAATGATGAGATCTTCATACACAAGAAGAAGTACACTAAAGATCTCATTAGCAAATTCTGCCCAGAAAAGACGAAGACACTGCGGATTCCCATGAGCACAGCATGTTAAATATCAATGGACGAAGAAGGCGAATCTGTAGATCCAACAACATACAGAGGTATAATTGGTTCATTGCTATATCTAACGGCCAGCAGGCCAGATATTTCGTATGCTGTAGGGGTATGTGCTAGATATCAAGTAAATCTGAAGAAATCGCACATGGAGTATGCACGAAGGATTGTCAGATATTTGAAAGGTACAAAGTCTTTAGGAATTTGGTATCCGATAGCAGATGATCTCACACTCGTTGGATACTCACACTTATATTTCGGAGGATGTTGAATAGATTGAAAAAGTACAAGTGGAACATGCCAATTCCTTGGACTCAAGTTGATAAGTTGGTTCAACAAAAAGCAACACTCTGTAGAAACGTCCACAACGGAAACTGAATATGTGGCTGCTGCGAGTTGATGTACGCAAGTGCTGTGGATCAAACAACAACTTCAAGATTATGAAGTCAGCACTAGATGTGTCCCGATCTACTGCGACAACAATAGTGCAATGTGTATAACTAAGAACCCAGTGCATCATTCAATGACGAAGCACATTGACATCCGACATCATTTTATCAGAGACCAGGTTGAAAAGAAGGATATCTCCGTGGATTACATCAGAACAGAAGATCAGCTGGCAGATATTTTCACCAAACCTCTGGCAGAAAACAGATTCAGGGAGCTCTGTTTGAAACTTGGCTTATTGGAATTGGACGAGGTTGTGGAAGAATGAGTCTGAGCTCTCATTCTGTTCGTGAATTTCTTGGAATTCTGGAGTTGATGCGGAATAGAGTGTGTCCAAGCTCACACTCTCTAGCAAACTATAGGAAGATTTGGTTTCATTGCTGAAGCTCTCAGCAAATTCGTTAACCAAATACTTAAGATTGAATTTCAGCAGACGTCATGAAGATTGTTGAGTCCTAGCTATCAGCATATTAGGAAGGGTGCTGAATCAATCTTGGGAAATTGATCAGATAATAAAAATCAGAATCGGGATATCAACCGACGAAGCAGTTACAAACCTCATTAATAGAGTGAATTAATGGAGTGACAATCAATATTTGTTATCATTTCCAAAGATTTTGCAGAAGGCTCGAGACAATTCAGTTCAGAATATGGCGTCTCAGATGGCCACGTGGAAGGCAATACCAAAATCGTCGGTTCCCAAGGTAGAAGATGTGATAGATCAAACAAATCACAAGGAGGGGTGTGCCTATTTAAATAGAGGGTTCATTCACTTAGAGATTCATCCTCAAACCTTCTGAAACCATACCCCATTCATGCCTTCAATCCCTCTAGACTAAATCCTGTTGCTCAATAAAATCAAGATGAAATCCTTTTCTTTCATACCAAAATACCTTCAGAATGGGTTCGAGCAACGTGACTTGGAAGTCTCCAAATTAAGAGGAAGAATCGTAATCTTCACAGAGATCATATCTAAGAATATTCTCTCAATTCTCGTTTCACCGCTGATAATGGGTTTTCTGATATTAGAACCAAATGGAGATAGGCGGTCTATTCTGTCAGGCCATGACAACTATATCATTGGAGAGATATAAGCTTGTCAGGTGGGTCTGAAGATGGATATTACTTAGTCACAAGGAATAGGAAACTCCTCAAGGTGCCAGTGGATAAAGGCATCCGAAGGATCCATTCAATTTCTTCCCATCTTTTCTTCCAGGGTTTCAAAAGTCATTCGTGGAGAAGAAGAGGAGATGGAGGAAAGGCCTTCAAACGGAGTAGATGCAACTCGAATCATCTACGTGGCATTTGAAGAGCAAAGAATAGCTTGCGAGTGGTGCTGATGTCATTCATCATACATCCTGTATGGACATCTGTATGACACTCAGAGCTACAAGATTTGAGAGAACGTGGGCAAGATCGCCGATCCGAGCAGATGGTGAGATCTACTGGATTTGAATTCCCATCATATACGCTAGATTGTCCACAAGAGAATAAGAAGGCTGAAAGCCGAAGAGATGTCTACGGGGAGCACAAGTTCAAGGAGGTAGAAGATGAACTTGCAGCTAGACATCTCTCAGCCATCAAAGACGATGTTGCAATGCAAGTGGGGTGACCTGCAGCAACGAGCTTGGGGAAGAGACAAATAAGGAGCAGATCTATCAAAGGCGTTATTTGGAGCAGTTTGAAGAAAAGATTGGATCATTGTAACTTGTATTTTTACTTTGCGAAGTGTAACACTTGTAAATCAGTGATTTCAATAAACCAAGATGCTCATTTTGATGACAATACTCTGCTGTCTCAAAAGAATAACTGCCTAAAAAATGCTAGATCATTACACTCCTCGTGTTACTAGAATCCTATCCAAAATACCTATGATTTTCCTTGATGAAAAATGGAAGATGTAAAGGAAAATATGAAGATATGAATTTTAAAAGTGTCTCTCCCAAAAAGATAAGTCGGAAGCAGAGTACTTGATGGTTAAAAATGTGAAAACTATTATCAAGCAAAACACTCTATTGACTGCTGAGTCCAAGCTCTCAGCAGATTTCCCAACGATTACTGAGTTCGAGCTCTTAGTAAAGACTCTTTGAACCTTAAGAATTCATAAACTAAGGAAGAGTCTGATTATTTTCTGCTGAATCCAAACTTTCAGTAGATAACCGGTGATTTCTGAGTCCAAGCTCTCAGCAACTTGATATTGTTTTCTATATTCGGCTTAGTAGACAAAACCGGAAGGAAAGCTACTGAGTCCAAGCTCTCAGTAGACTACCATAGATTGCTATAATCATAGCATGGTATAAATTGACTGTTGAGTCCGAGCTCTCAGCAGATTTATAATTGTCTATGGTAATTCAAAGATATAAGAAGATTCTAAGTTCAAAGCTGAGTCCAAGCTCTCAACTACCATATCAAAGATATCTTACGAAGCCAAAGAGTCCTGCTAAATCCAAGCTCTTAGCTGAAGTATATTGATTACTGAGTCCAAGCTCTCAGTAAAAAAGACTCAAAAGGATGACACAATTTAAGAGTCTTATCCGTCCGCTGAGTCCAAGCTCTCAGTGGAACCCCAAAGACTGCTGAAGCAGACACTTGTAGATGAATAAGTATGAAATCCTAACATACTTAAGAACTAGATTGCTGAATCCAAGCTCTCAGCAGATATCTACAGTCTACGGGAAATTAAGACCGTACAAATTTACGTGAAATGTTGTGTCCAAGCTCTCAGCAAACCATCAAAGGTCTACAGAACACCAAGATACCCACAGAAAACAAGCTCATTACTAAGTCCAAGTTCTTAGTGAATCACTAGTATCTATGGTATTCTGAATAAGCAGGAATAGACTGCATGCTGAGTCCAAGCTCTCAGCACGGGCCTATAAATTCCTGACATGAAACTATCAGCAAAGTACCTTTTTGCATTACAAACAAAAAGGCCCAACAGTCAAAAGGAAGCTAATGATTTCAAATCCCTCGAAAGGCGGGATTATCTGATTGACGGAGCAGTAGCAGTGCCTACATTAATTGCTACCTACAAAGTAACAGATGATGTAGAGATGGAGCGGAGATGGCGTCTGTGGAAGATACCTACATTCAACGTGCCGTGGAAAGTGGCCGCACCACTGAGGTTGCTCGATGAACCTATGAAGAGCTTCGCACAGATTTTCATAAGGATGTTAGTAGGAGAAGTTGGATCTCTTTCAGAGTTGAGTGCTAAGAAGTTTGCGGTGATGATGGCGATCGATGGTCAAATTCGTGGAAATTGGGCGACGTTCATCTATACCAAGTGGCTGGCTCATGTTTACAAGAATAAGAACATCAAGTTGGAGCACACATTCACCCAGGATGTCGGGTTTGGATTGAAGATAAGTCAATTCCTAAAAGGAATCATACCTGAAGGGAAATGCTGCCGTGGAGAGAATTTTGATGCGGCTAAAAGTTCATTAAAAATTAAACTCATAGCTACACAATAATAAAATTTGTCAAATCCAGGTCCTTCTTCCCTTCGCCCGCTAGATTACCTGGATACTATAGCATAGTCTAATAGCTAGGCAAGATAAAATCGTGATTAATTTCTATCAATCTAGGCATTCAATGTAAACCTATGCTAACAACATATAACAAACAATGAAATAAACCAACAATCAACATTCAATTAATTCTCTCCACACATTGGTAAACCACAAACAAATACTCAAATGAGGTTGATAGGATGTTGAAATAAACGTAGATGCAATCCAATTAGGTTAATCATTGATGAAAACAAATTTTAATTCCTATGAGGTTGAGCAACCGACTCTTTTCTAGTCAATCCCCTTTGTACCGTTGAATTGTCCGTTGATGAAATTAGAAATCTCAAACAGCTACGTTATCAATCCCTAACTCACTCCAAAACGTCTGTCGATTATTGCCCTACAATCCTAGCCCCGCACATGGATTGGAACTAAAACTATATGATTATGCACTTTTCACGACGATTTTGTCCGCGTATTGGCTGCAACGTTCACATCAACTACCTATAGATTGGCTATTAACTACATCTAATAGGTATGAACAAGCTCAAGTGCAAATCAACCCCTCATAGGAAAGTAAACAAACAATTATCAAACCTAATCTTCATACATCCTTGTTCAAATCAACATCCAAATTGAATAGAGCAACATACCTCTCAATTGTAATAATACAAAGTTGAAATCAATTACAACCATTACAATTGATAAGTAAAAAGTGAAATCTTCCCTAATTGGATTTGCTAGGTCTTGATCTACCCCTTTGGATGTTCAATTCTCCTCCTAGGATTGATGATTTAGCTCCATGATAGGTTTTGGAAGATATGGAAATGGAATCGTAGAGAGAATTTAGGAGGTGGTTATTTAAAATTATGAAAAGTTATGAATTCGTTCTGAAAATAACCATTTCCCCCTTTTATAATGAGCAAACAGGGCCTAGGATCGCCCGAGCCATCTATGGCTCGCCCAGGCTCGATTGAAAATTGGAAACAGATCGCCAAGGCAAATCTTAGTTTGGCTCGGCTGAGCCAAGGGTGGCTCGGTCGAGCATGCTCTCTGTCCAGCCAGGATGGGTCGAGCCAAAGTTGGCTCGGTCGAGCGAGCCCTCTGTCCTGTCAGGCTTGGTCGAGCCAAATCTCGCCCGGCCGAGCCGTTCTGGATTCTCACAGCTTTTTCCTCCAAAACTCACCAAAAAGTGTTGTTTTATGCTCAAAATGCACCCTACAACTTCCAAAACACAAAAACACGAAAACACGACAAAAGAGCAACAAAAGTATATGATATGAGGGTAAAATGGCCACAAACATGCACGCTCACACATCAAAAATAGGTCATTTTACACACATATCATAATCCCCCAAACTTGAACCTTTGATTGTCCTCAATCAAAACAAAGTAAAGATATTAATCTATCTCATGCAATACCTCATAGCTCATCAAAGTTATCTTAGCATGTTCAAGTAAAACGAGATTATCACCTAACTTTGTAACAAGGTTAATGCTAAGGACATGAAGCACTCATCAAAAATGGATACAAGAAACGAAAGCACTCCCTCACGTGTTTAGGGACGATGTGATTCACTCAATCACAAGATATCGAGCTCGATTTCCATAGGCTTGCATCCATTCTCACCACTATACTACAACGAGTTAGTTTCTAGAATCAAAAAGGTCTTTTCACGGGTTGTAACGTGGCTAACTAAAAGGTGGGTGGTTTTGGGCCAAAGTGACTAAACTTCTCAATTTCCCAAAACCCCCAAACTTATTCTTTTCGAACCACTACAAACCCCGAGGCTTTTTCATTTCACAACACACTTTTTTTTTCTCTTTTCTTTTCTTTTTCATAATTTTCAATTGCACCATCATTCATTCATTTTGTCGGTGCCCCCCCCCTTTTTTTTTCTTTTTCAAACACTTGCACCAAAAATTTTGTTGGTGCCACATTTTCACTCGCACCAAAAATTTTGTTGGTGTCACATTTTCTAGGATTCAAACCAATCCTTTGTTTCATATCTTTCATACCTCAACATTTCTCATCAATAAAAATTCAATCAATTCCCAACCCAACTCTCATCACCGTATTCACCCTCATACACTCTTTCCCCCCAAACTTGATCCTAATTATATCAAAGAAGATTCACCAATAAAGCTCAATCACGGGGGTCAAAGATACGGAAGGCAAAATAATAATAACAACCACCTTATACTCCCGGTGTGTAAGGTAGGACTAAGAATCGATGGCCTAAGATCATTTTCTAGTTACACACTCATGCCAATAGATAGAGAACGGATGCAAGTTCTAGATCTCGTACTCTCAATCTTGCCACTCACAAACAATAAAGATATGACAATATCATGGCTCAAACCTCACAGCTTTTTGTCAAGTCCTATGCATTAACCACACACAAAACTCGGCAATTCAAAAGTTAAACTTAAGATATGCTTCAACAACTAGATTTTGCCCTATCATTGGTTGAGATAAACTTCCAACTTCACCAAGTAAATCATGATTCAAACCTCAAGTCTAGTTCGGGTTCATCACACACACACAAGCACACAACATCCTAACCACAATCTACATGCCATAAAACAATGTAATGAATCTAATTGGTAGAAGGAACGATAGAAAGCGTTACCCATCGGCACACACGATCAAACCGCTCTCCAAGACCTTATTTGTACCTACTAGATCAACACAAACACCACCAAACACTTGAGCATAAAACAAACCAATAAAGCTCTCATATCCACCAAACTAACCACAAACCAAATATCAACAATGATAAGATCATATCCAATAGTTCCACCATTCAAACCAAACCAATAATCCAAACCACAAACCATGCATAATAGGAAGTATTCAGTCATGCCAACTCATTAATGATTCTCTCCACAATCACAATCAAACAATCCTCAACCATATTCACTTCCAAAACCTCTTTCCACTATCATTCCACTATCCAAAATCTATACAAATAATTCATTTTTCCACTAGCTCCGCCAAACATACCATCAAAAGCAATGTTCTACAAATAAATCCATTCAACAAACTCAAACCCATGAAAATATCCATACATATTATCAAGATGAGCATAATCCAAAACATTCATCCAAGGTAGAATATCAATATAGGTACAACCAAATCGAAACAAATCCAATAATGGGACAATATTCAACAACTAAACTAAATGCAAGATAAAGGATAGGAGATGGAGAAGAATAAACCGAGGCATCGGCTACCGGCACATCCCCCCAAACTTAGTCAAGTGAGACTAAGTTTGCAAAAATGGTGGACGGTGCATCGTCACTCCTCTCGATCTTGTAGTTCCTCCTACAAACACAAAACCAAACAAACTAGACATTTATTCAAAATCAAAGCAACTAAAAGCAATTAAACAAAAGCAATAAAATTGGTTGGGTTGCCTCCCAACAAGCGCTTCCTTAACGTCGATAGCTAGACGGCCTTACCCCATTACCCATTGTCAAAAATCTTGTGGGTTT
Source organism: Plectranthus barbatus (assembly GCA_026898455.1). Lineage (NCBI taxonomy): Eukaryota > Viridiplantae > Streptophyta > Magnoliopsida > Lamiales > Lamiaceae > Plectranthus > Plectranthus barbatus. Next base: position 795,053 of record JAPKLW010000145.1, read on the forward strand.
TTAATACACCTTTCTCCCTTAATCTGCATTTACTTGGGAGCAATTTGTCCAAGACAATTTTTCTTTCACCCCTATCATCTCTCCAAGGAAGATTGATTATCTTAAAAATCTCAAATGTCCAAGGTGATGATTCCTTCTTTGATTTGATCTCCAAGGCATCATTTACGGAATCCATATTATATACGGCTCGACTTGTCCCTCATTTGGATTAATCAACAACTTCTCATCACCTCCTTTTCCGATCAAATCATTCAATTCATACACTTTGTCTCCTAGGATCACCTCCTTTTCCACCTTGTCTATCAATCTTGAAGGAAATGTAGGTGCCACATCGCCACATGGACTTTCCGACATAACTTCCACCTCATCTTTCTCTTCATAAAGTTGTACCAAAACCGGAATGTTTTGCATTTCCACAATTGAAGGTTTCACAAGAGCACCGTTCTTCTCATTTTTGCTTACTATCATCTCGTCCTCTGTGCTTTCATCCTCTTCATCTCCTTGTGGTGACACTTCATGCGGATATTTCTCATCTTGTTTTGCTTCACTCCCTTGCTTTGCGATGATCGATTCTTGCATCAGAGTCTCCTCAAGTATCTCATCCTTCTCTTTGTAAGTTCTTTCCTTAATCTCTTCACTTTTCCTACTTGAACTCCTTAACAACCTAAGTTGTTCTTGCATTAACTACACTTGACTTCCCAACCAATCATCTTCATAAGTCTCTTTTACGGTTTCCACCGTTTGGTAATCTCTTTCGTTTTCCGGCCATTGGTATTCATTTCCCCACATATTCACATACACACTACGGAGTGTCCTTCGTGGCCTTTGTCTCTCTAGCATTTTAGCTTTCATTTCCTCCATTTGTCTTTGTAGATTATACAATCTCTCCGTGTTAATTCCACGATGATTCTCCATTTTACTCCTACAAAAATCCAACAAAATCAAAGTACCAACAAATACAAAAACAAACAACAAATTATTCACACAAACAAAAACACAAACACCTAGCCTACAAGCTTCACTTTTCCCCCAATATCTAGCAACCTACTAAATGAAGTCCCCGACAACGGCGCCAAAACTTGATGCGGCTAAAAGTTCAATAAAAATTAAGCTCATAGCTACACAAGAATAAAATTTGTCAAATCCAGGTCCTTCTTCCCTTCGCCCGCTAGATTACCGGGATACTATAGCAAAGTCTAATAGCTAGGCAAGATAAAATCGTGAGTAATTTCTATCAATCTAGGCATTCAATGTAAACCTATGCTAACAACATATAACAAACAATGAAATAAACCAACAATCAACATTCAATCAATTCTCTCCACACATTGGTAAACCAAGACAAACAAATACTCAAATGAGGTTGATAGGATGTTGAAATAAACGTAGATGCAATCCAATTAGGTTAATCATTGATGAAAACAAATTTTAATTCCTATGTGGTTGAGCAACCGACTCTTTTCTAGTCAATCCCCTTTGTACCGGTGAATTGTCCGTTGATGAAATTAGAAATCTCAAACAGCTACGTTATCAATCCCTAACTCACTCCAAAACGTCTGTCGATTATTGCCCTACAATCCTAGCCCCGCACATGGATTGGAACTAAAACTATATGATTATGCACTTTTCACGACGATTCCGTCCGCGTATTGGCTGCAACGTTCACATCAACTACCTATAGATTGGCTATTACCTACATCTAATAGGTATGAACAAGCTCAAGTGCAAATCAACCCCTCATAGGAAAGTAAACAAACAACTATCAAACCTAATCTTCATACATCCTTGTTCAAATCAACATCCAAATTGAATTAGAGCAACATACCTCTCAATTGTAATAATACAAAGTTGAAATCAATTACATCCATTACAATTGATAAGTAAAAAGTGAAATCTTCCCCAATTGGATTTTCTAGGTCTTGATCTACCCCCTTGGATCTTCAATTCTCCTCCTAGGATTGATGATTTAGCTCCTTGATAGGTTTTGGAAGATATGGAAATGGAATCGTAGAGAGAATTTAGGAGGTGGTTATTTAAAATTATGAAAAGTTATGAATTCGTTCTGAAAATAATCGTTTTCCCCCCTTTTATAATGAGCAAACAGGGCCTAGGATCGCCCGAGCCATCTATGGCTCGCCCGGGCTCGATTGAAAATTGGAAACAGACAGCCAAGGCAAATCTCGGTTTGGCTCGGCCGAGCCAAGGGTGGCTCGGCCGAGCCTGCTCTCTGTCCAGCCAAGATGGGTCGAGCCAAAGTTGGCTCGGCCGTGCGAGCCCTCTGTCCTGCCAGGATCGGTCGAGCTAAATCTCGCCCGGCCGAGCTGTCAGGCTCGGTCGAGCCAAATCTCGCCCGGCCGAGCCATTCTGGATTCTCACAGCTTTTTCCTCCAAAACTCACCAAAAAGTGTTGTTTCATGCTCAAAACGCACCCTACAACTTCCAAAACACAAAAACACGAAAACACGACAAAAGAGCAACAAAAGTATATGATATGAGGGTAAAATGGCCACAAACATGCACGCTCACACATCGAAAAATAGGTCATTTTACACACATATCAAATTTGCAGCCCACTGACTACATACCACCAACCAAGAAGCAGCCAGTTCCCACAAACATCAATGAGCCACTCATTCTTAAAGGGAAAAGCAATGTAGACTCCAACGAACCATGTCACTTTTATAAAACTCTTCCACTCGGATATTTTTGTCATGGAATCTTTTTGCCCTCTCTTTGTAGATTCTAGTACTCTCATAGGCTTCTTGTCGCCATTCTTCTAGCTCATTCAACTTTGTCACCCGATCCCCTTGAGCCTTCAGAAAATCAAAACTCAAAGTTTTGATGGCCCAAAACGCCTTGTGCTCAACTTCAATCGGAAGATGGTAGGATTTGTCAAAAACCAGCTAATACGGGAACATTCCAATCGGTGTTTTGAAAGCTGTTCGATAGGCCCACAAAGCGTCATCAAGTTGCTTACTCCAATCCTTCCGAGTCAACACCGTCTTTTCCAGCACCTGCTTGATCTCCCAGTTGGCCAATTTTGCTTGTCCATCAGCTTGTGGGTAATAAGTTGTTGTTACTCGTTGCCTCACTCCGTACCATGGCAGAAGCTTATCCATGAGCTTGTTACAGAAGTGACTGCCTCCATCGCTCACTAAAGCCCTGGGAATGCCAAATCGAGCTACTAAAGCCTGCAAAAACTTCAGCACAACTTGAGAATCAGTAGTAACAGTTGCTATGACCTCGACCCATCGAGACACATGGTCCACATCCAAAAGAATGAACTTGTAACCAAAAGATGGTGGAAATGGACCCATAAAGTCGATGCCCCAAACATCAAATATGTCAATTTCAATGAAGATCTTTTGAGGCATCTCATCCCTTCGGGTTATATTCCCCATTCTTTGGCATCTATCACATGCCCTCACCATATCAACATAATCTTTAAACATAGAAGGCCAATAAAAACCACAAGCAAACACCTTCAACGTAGTTCGGTTTGCACCAAAGTGGCCCCCACTTACCGACATATGGTAATCTTCGATAATCTTTCTCCATTCCCTTTGATGAACACACCTGCGAATCATACCATCAGCACACCTACGAAACAAATACGGTTCTTCCCAGTAGTAGAACCTGGCCTCCTTAAGAAATTTCTTTCGCTGATAAGGCTCAAAATCCGGAGGCAACACACCTGCAACCAAATAATTGCAAAAATCTGCATACCAAGACATACTAGCAACTGCCACACTCAGAATGTTCTCATCAGGAAAATCCTCTCTAATTAACTCACCCTGATCATCCCCATCAACTGGATTGTCTAACCTAGATAGATGATCTGCTATCACATTTTCACATCATTTTCTATCTCGAATTTCCATGTCAAATTCTTGCAAAAGTAGAATCCATCTAATCAACCTAGGTTTTGAATCAGTTTTAGCTAACAAATACTTAATGGCTGAATGATCAGTGTAAACCACAAACTTTGCTCCTACCAAATAAGCACGAAACTTATCATAGGCAAAAACAACAGCCAATAATTCTTTCTCAGTAACAATTTAATTCAATTAAGCAGGATTCAACATTTTGCTAGCATAAGCGATAACTCTAAAGATATTATCTCTAATCTGTCCAAAAGGTACCCCCAAAGCAACATCGCTAGCATAACACATCAACACAAAATCCTGATTCCAATCCGGAGTCGCTAACACTGGGGCTGTCACTAAAGTTTTCTTAAGAGTCTCAAAAGCTTTCACACAATCATCACTAAAGTCAAAAGGGATATCCTTCTATATCAACTTACACAAAGGTTTAGTTATCTTGGAAAAATCTTGAAAGAATCTCCTGTAAAACCCACATGTCCTAATAAACTCCTAACCCCTTTTACTGTCCTAGGCATATGAAGTTGTTCAATTGCTACAACCTTAGCCTTGTCTACTTCTATCCCCGCAATAGAGACCTTATGACCCAGGACTATACCCTCTTTAACCATGAAATGACATTTTCCCAATTTAACACTAAGTTAGTCTCCTCACATCTATGAAAGAATTTTCCAAACAATCATCAAACGACATACCAAACACAGAAAAATCGTCCATAAAAACTTCCATTATATTCTCAATAAAACCATGAAAAATGGACATCATACACTTTTGAAATGTCGCCGGTGCATTGCACAACCCGAAGAGCATCCTCCGGTAGGTGAAAATCCCGTAAGGACAAGTGAAAGATGTCTACTGCTGGTCTACAGGTGCCTAGGGGTGTTCGCGGTCCGGTTCGACCGGTTTGGAAGGAAAATTTCGGCCAAACCGATAGGTACGGTTTGAAAATTTTTCAAACCAAACCGGCCAAATAATTTTTTTGAAACCAAACCGGCCAAACCATATAAAAACGGTTTGGTCCGGCCGGTTTGACGGTTTGAAAAAAAAATATGTTTCAACTTTCAACAATCTACTATAATTTGTAGAAAACTAGGGCCTAAATACAAATTAATTATTTTATATTATTTGTTACTACTTATGATAATATAATTTTTATTCTAAAAATCTTATATTTATAATTTAATGTAAATCAAAAGAAACACATGGGTCAAATGTATTAAAATTATAACCTTAAAATTCAAATGTAAAATTGAAAGAGATGTGTAAAATTATTATTTTAAAGTTCATGCTTAATTTATCTTAAGGAAATTATATAAAATAATATTATTTAATGTTAATACTTATTAGTTTATTTTTGATAAATAAAAAAATAAAACTAAAACTATAGTATGTTGGCCAATAAATTTGAACATGGGTTAATTGTATGAAAAAGTAGAAACTTAACAAATGAGCTACAAATTATATTAATTAATTATACTATATATATATATATATATATACATATATATACGGCCGGTCCGGCCCAAACGGCCGGTTTGAGTCTCCAAACCATAACCAAACCAAATTTATCCGGTTTTAAAATTTTCAAACCGCCAGTTTGAAAATTAAATTTCAAACCGGCCAAACCGGCCAAATTAATACGGTTTGGCCGGTTTGACCGGTTTTGGCCAAACCATGAACACCCCTACAGGTGCCTGATAAGCTCATTATTTTACTCGCTTATCTATATTATTTTCTATTATTTTATGTAGTTTTATTGAGTTTATATATATATATATTTTATGCATGAGTCTATATGGGGTGGTATTATGCGTGTTTTGGTGTGTTTCTACAGGTTATAGGCCAAATTCACTAGAAAACTGTTCCGAAAGTAGTGACGTGCAAGAATAGCAGAGAATTGTTCTTCCACAAGAGGAATTCGGGCTATTGACGCTTGGAAATTGATAGAGCTTCTAGTTAGCTTTCCAACGCAACCGGAATCGAGTCAATCGGAGTTCGGGAGAGGAAGTTATGGCCAAAACCATGAGACCACGCAGAAAGGGCGAGACAGGACCACATCGATCGACGCCGAAGATTGAGCCACGTCGATCAATGCACTTCCCACGTTGATCGACGCGAGTCTGCTGGCGTGGGAATTTGATGAAAATCGGATTTTATCATATCTTTAGCTCTAGATTTGATAGAATACACCTCCACCTCTATAAATACCTAAAAAAATCGACTTTTTCAGTAGACCCTTGATATTTTTCAGATCTCTTTTCATATTTTCATTTTGCAATTTAGTTTTTAGAGTTTTGAGAGTTGGGAAACACGAAACCCTTTTATTTTCTAGTAAGTTCTTTATGTTTATGCAATTTAATATGTTTTCTTTTGGATTTCTATCTGCGATGAGTGGCTAGAAACCCTAGCGGGTTCTAGGGTTTGATATTATTATGGATGCATGTTAGGATTAATTAATTAGGTTCATGATTCCTGTGTTTATTTTATAATTCTAGATTAATTCAAGGACCGAAAGGTGACGATTGTTTAGATGTCTAGCTATTGATAGAAGGACCGAGAGGTGAATATTGATAGTGGGATTAGGAATGCATGATACACTCTATACTGTCCAATGAGATGTATTAGACTGTAGGAATTGAACTGATTTGCTTAACGGATTGACTAATTTTGTGTTCTTGAGACCGAGCGGAGATAGTCACTAATTAGTAATCTAGGTTATATTTTCCCAACCAAGGAAATATAACATTATTGCAGTATTCCACCTGTTAAATTAATTGGTTCTTACATGTTATCCATAATAAGATTTCTTCCCTAGAATCCGTGTTCCTTTAAATATGATTTTAAAACCTCTTTAATTTTCAAGTATTGTCATCTTTATTTCCCAAATAAAACCCTGATTTTCTGTTTCCTCAAACAATGAATTTTAGGATCATAGTTAGTACATAGGATAATTTCGCTTTACAATTCCCCTGGATTCGATAACCTTAGGAATCTTTATAAATTTATTTGCCACTGTTGCTATAATTAATCTGTAGATTTTACAGTGATCAAATTTGCGCTGTTGCCGGGGAGTTGTTAGATTTTATCTTGTTACTAGTTCGTTTTAGGATTTGTTGGATTAAGTTTTATTTTTCTGTACGCGTGTGTGTGTGTGCGAGTTTTCGTGTCTGCAGCCCGCGTCGATCGACGCCCACCTTGCGTCGATCGACGCCCACCTTGCGTCGATCGACGTCGATCATTGTTGCTGCATCGATCAATGCACACCTTGCGTCGATCGACGCTGACCACTCTTTTGCATCGATCGATGTGGAATCCACGTCGATTGATGCCAAACTGATATCTTCCTATTTTCTGCGCAGGTGCATGAACACGCGAGCCAAAGGGAAAACACTCGAGGCTTTTGTCCCTGAAATTGAAGCAACCTGCAGGAAAATCAAAAAGAAAAGAAAAGACAAACAACGAGAGATGACAGAGAATCCTGAAGCACCTCTGCAAAATATGACTCCCGAGGAGCAGAGGCAATTTGTGAATGAAGTACAGCAGCTGAGAGCACAACTACAAGCAGCCCAGGCTACTCAGGCAGAACAAGCTGCAAGACTGGCAGAGTTAAACAACAAGAAGATTGTGGTTCTGCAAAGGTCCATCTTGGATCGATTTCTTCCACGACAAGCTGAGGCTGGATTCAGAGTTGGCATCGATGCCAACAACTTTGAGCTATGCACAGGCCTTATTCAGATGGTGCAGCAAAATCAGTTTGCGGGGAGAGCTGTAGAAGATCCATATACCCACCTCAACCAATTCATTGAGGTGTGTAACACTGTGAAACAGAATGGAGTAACCCAAGATGTAATCAGAATGAGACTGTTCTCATTCTCACTCAGAGACGAGGCACGGTCTTGGTTTTCTGGATTGGATAAAAGTCAAATCGGGACATGGGAGGAGCTTCAAGCAGAGTTCCTCACCAACTACTTCCCACCGAGTCTGCTGCTGAAGAGGAAAGCTGCCATTACTACTTTCAAGCAAATGTATGATGAGTCACTCGACTAGGCCTGGAAGAGATACAAAGAGCTTCTACGGCTTTGTCCTGGACATGGGATCGATCTGGAGATGCAAGTGTGCCATTTCTATGAGGGTTTGAATCCTCACATGAAGGAGTTGGTTGATGCATCTGCTGGTGGGATACTGATGAAGAAGAGTGGTGCAGAGAGTATGAGGATGCTGGCAGACATGGCACTGAATAGCCACCAATGGCCAACTGAGAGACATATTTCGGTCAAAGCTGTGGAAGCCAAGCTAGAAATTGATGTGGTTGCTGAGGTGAAAACGCTCCGGGAAGAGATTGAAAAATTGGGCACAACACAAGCTGCAGCTGTTGCAGAGCCAAGCATGGCTATCGTTCTGGTGGAGGCCGACTACATCAACCGGGGTGCAAGTAGTTCGTCTGGAACTGCCGGGACGGAGGTGAACTACATTTGCGGTGGTTATCACAGTAATTACTGAGGCAATCAAGGGTATCATTACAACCATGGGCGATCTCACCCTGGTTTTTCTTATTCTAACCCTTCTGCTGCAGAACACCCTCCGCCTGGTTTTGATGTAGGTACAAGAGGAGAGATTGTGGAAAGAAAGAAGTCTGGACTGGAGGAGACGCTCGAGAAATTCATCAAGAGCTCTTACAATTGGTTTGGGAAAGTAGAAACCGAAGTGAAGGAGATGGCCAACCACATGCAGTTGATGACGAAACATCTTCAGATGCTGGACACCCAACTAAGCTAAATCGCCACTACTCTCAGCAATCAGCATAAGCCGAGACAACTTCCAAGTGCAACCGAGACAAATCCGGCAAAAGAAAAGTTACTGAATGCCATTACTCTGAAGCCTGGGACGAACTACAAGGGTCCCGAGATGGTTATGAATGATGCTGGAGGCAAAAAGGAGCAAAATTGCGCAGGAGAGGGATCCACATCGATCGATGCATCTCCCGTATCAACCGACGCCGAAGGAAGAGCTACGTCGATCAACGCACCTTCCGCATCGATCGACGCAGAAGATATAGCCACGTCGATCGACGCAACCATGCGTCGATTGACGCAGAAGTCCATTCCAGGCACAAAGCTGAAGCAGTCTAAAGATCAACCCCCTCCTATGCCATTCCCACAGCGGTTCACGAAGCAGAAAGAGGACGCAAAGTTCTCCAGATTTGTGGAGAATCTGAAGAAGGTCAGCATCAACATCCCGCTGATCGAAGGACTGAAGGAGATCCCAGGGTACATGAAGTACCTCCGAAAATTGATGAGTGAATAGAAGCAATTTGTGGAGAATGAGATGGTGAAGATCCACGAGCAGTGCAGCCTGCTACTTCAAAAGCAGGTGCCCATCAAGAGAAGCGATCCTGGATGTTTCTCTATTTCGGTTGAGATTGGGGGACACACGTTCGAGAGAGTACTATGTGATACTGGGGCCAGTATCAACCTGATGCCGTGTTGGTCCCTAAGATCAGAGTCGTCGTGATTAAGATAAGACTCTCACACGAATTGCAGCGGATAAATAATCATTCACTTGCACTTTTAAGTTATTTTAAAAGAGTTTTAGCCCAACTAGACTTAGGTTTTCTTATAGTTATACACTAGCAACTCTGTTGCTAGGTTTAAAAGCATAGTTCAATAGTTAAGCAATAAAACAGTTAAACAAGATAACGACACCAAGTTTATAGTTGTTCGATCAAAAGATCTACGTCCACTCCCTAGCCGAAACGCTAAGAATTCACTAAGAAAGTATACAAAGTACAAGGAATCGTCTTTCCCGTGTAGTAGGACAGTGAGCTTTCGAGTTGGCTACTCCACAACTATCCTCCGTTACTTCGCAATCCTTAGTCAGACCCAGCTACAGTCAAGTCAAGGGCGACACCTTCGTAAAACTTGACTTTCGCTGATAGTGATGGGAGATTTTAGAGTTCTCTCCTGAACTTATCTGTTTTTGGCAAGATGCCCGTCGGAATCAGACATTGATAGAAACGACTGTTGGATTCTTCCAAGATCAGAAGGAATCCCAATGATTGAACCTTAAAAAGGATTCAATGAACCACTTGAGTGTCAGATCTTGAATTTGGGGGACACTTGGTGGTTGAGAGCTTTAAAGATTCTTCTTGTCTCTTTAATGCTCTCATGACTGCTTTTTCTTTGTTTGTCCGAGGAATCTCTTGAGTATGAGTTCGTGAGTAGAGAGTGAGTAAAGCAGTAGTCTTCTCTCATTTTTGGACTTGTCTTTTATACCTGGAGATTTAAACTTTGAATCTCCATACCCGTTAGACACAACAATTCCTTTGTCCAAGAGTGGTTCGACTTTATCTGTTCTTTCTGGTGTCGTACAGAGCTTTCTGAACTACTTCGGGAATGCTTTTGTCCTTTGTGTGTACGTCTGTTAGAACGGTAGTGTAGCAGTCATTGTTGGTTGTCTCGCTTTGCTAAGGTTCTTCCGAACGATCTGCTAATCTTCCCTAGCAATCTACTAGCTGGATGTCGGATTGCTGAATTCTCAGCAGTTGCTCACATTATCTCTGATTCCTTCGATTCCTGATTGCTAACGCCCTTAGCAATCTGCGATGTGCTGGCGAATGCTGACTCCCCAGCATTCTGCTACCGCTTGACTTCTAGCAAATGCTAACCTTCTTTGACGGTCTTCTTTATCTGCTAGGAACACTTCTAGCAACCTAATCTATTATAACTCAATACTTAGCCTATACAGGACATTACAGGAGTTGCTAGACTATGCTAGAATTCAACAATGATCGACCAAATGCTAAGGCTTTGATTCAACAAAACCTATTACAAACTTGATCCTAAGGGGAGAATTACAAAATAATTCCCAAAATTTCCCCCTTTTTGGTGCGATCAAAGCCTACTATCGATTGCTGAGACTCAGTAGAGAAAAATCTGAGGATTACAATATTTTTGCTAGACAAACTATCTAAGAATTTTATCCACTTAAAGTCTTTAGCAAAATGATTGATTTTAAATAAAATTCCCCCTCAAAATATGCTGGGAAATATTCTCGTTTAACAATACACAAATAAATGTTGGAAGTACAATATGCTAGAAATCCTCGCATCTTTAAGAATAGCAGACATTTACCAACCAATCAGCAACCATTTAGAACATAGCATCCACATTCAAATTTGTTGAATACACGAAGAGTGTATGTCAACTAATGTACGCACACGGAAAAATCAGAAGTGGACAGTGAGATTTTGTCACGAATCTGATGATTTCATATATGTTTTTGAAAATATGAGTACAATGAAATCATTCCGAGACAGTAAAAAAAAATAAAAATAGAAACAGGACAAAATGTGAGCAAGAGAGATAGACGACCTTAGTTCAGGGCATCAGGTGGAGGTTTTGGCTTTTCAAGATCATCGACCATTTTCATTGTCAAGGCCATGAGTTTCTCCATACGTGCTTGATGGTCCGCTCTCTGCTTTGCTTCAAACTCCATCCTCCTCTCTAGCATGGCCTGAAAGAATTCTCTTTCTTTCCGCGCCAGCTCTACTTCCTCTTCTTTAATCCTTGCCTCCTCAGCAATCCTTTGATCTTCCCCCTCTTTGAGCGCATCCAAAACAGAGGTGGAAAAGGATTTGTGCTCATCAAGATCCACTTGAAGAGTGACCACATTTGTCTGTACCGTAGAGACGGCTTCTTCCACGTGCGTGATCTTCTCCTTAACTTCACCAAACTTTTGCTGAACCTCGGTGACCGAGGTTTGAACTCAGAAACTTCTCCTCATACATCAGCAATCTCCTTCCGGACTTCTTCAACTATTTTGGCTTGCTGAATGTCACGTTGGTGGAACGCTGTGTTGATCAAAGAAATCACGTAGGACTGGAGGTTTACTTGCACAGGTTCAGCAGCAATGGGGGTATCAGGAATAACCATTTCAGTCCCTGTTGCTGTGGTAGGATTCGCACCATCTCCACCATCTACTATCATCTCAGCAGACTCTGGAACCGAAACTTCAAGACCACATTTTGATTTGAATCCAGAGCAAAATTAGAAGCTTTTGGGGCTTGGAGTGAGGCAGGGGCTTGGTTAAAACCTTCGTGAAGTGTAACCATTTCAGTAAAGCACAGTCTTTTGGCTTCTTCTTCCTTAGCTTGTTCAATGGCAGCCAACTCCATGGTTCGTACTCGCATCTTCTCCTCATATGCAGCTTTCCGTTGCTGATAGGTAACAACAGCACGCCTTTGACGTTTTGTTAACTGCATATGTGCTGCAGAGCGTTCATCCGGAGCGAACTCTGAAGGAGGCAGCGACAAAGATGCAGAAAATAGTATGTGAGCACGAATGACCTTCAATCTCTCCAACACTTGTTTATCTGAGAACTGCTTCGTACATGGAGGTTGATCCATCCAATCATTCGCCCAAGCTTCTTCTGCACGCCAAAAGTTTAAGCCTTTCATGGCAATGATTATCATCCTCTCTTCAAAGCATAACTCATGCATTGTATAGTCATAGACTTTCCATCGCAGAAGCTCTTTTCCAAGCAGCTTGCCTTCATCGGTTATTTGATCTAATTCAACATAGAACACCTCGACAATGTCCCTCTTGACTTCTTCATTGACAAATGCCATGATCTCAACACCCAATCACGGAGATCAACATTTAATTCGTCGTCAAGGGAGACGACTATGCACCATTGAGCTACTCTCCTCGAGCGAAAGAGTTTGGCAGGCAATCCATGATATGGAATCCTTAGTACTTCATTTTTGGCGGTGGGAAACTTTCGGAGAATCTTGGCATCAAATACCTCACCATATTCGTCTTCTGAATTGGAGCCTGAAGAACATGAGGATTCAACCAAATCTCCAGCAGAAGAGATTTCATCCTCCATTCTTTCCTCTGCTTGTACGTTGTCATCAGCAATGGCAGATGTCTCCTTAGCAACATTGTCTCCCTCAGCAGATTCCACAATCATATTCTCTGCAGCAACAGACCCTTCAGCATGTCTCAAACCCACTTCTTCAGCAGAAGGTCTCTCAGCAGATACAAGAATGTCCTTCTCAGCGGAAGGTTTCTCAGTAGAGACAGCTGTATCTTCGATCTATTTTCCGGCTCCTGATGACTCAGCATTCTTATCTCTGGGGGGTATGAAATCCTCCATCCTAAGTGGCATGACCTCTTCTGAGCTACTGCTGTGGCTAGGTCCTTCAACTGGTTCGCGAAATTGAACCTTTGTCCCTTTGGAATGCTCTTTAGCATTGAATGCGCCAGATTGAAGCAGCTCAGTAAACCGGACATAGCTTCCTCACCGGGTACAATCTTTTCACTTGCATCGACTTCAACAAGGATTAGAACGCCTTCCTTTGTCTTTCCTTTCTCAGCAGTGTCAACTGCTAGCTTGCTTTTCTTTGCTGCTTCGTCCAATGTCTCAGCAGCTTCCTTGTCCACTGTCTTACCAATAGGTGTCTTTCGAGCCTTACGCTCATCATGAGATTGTTTGACTTGCTCAAAATTCCGATCTCTGGCCTCAAAAGTGATCCTGTCAACTTCCTATATGTACTGTTTGGTCTCCAATATCTTCTTTTCAGCCTCTCGTTTCTTCTTGATTGCCCTAATGCCTTTGAGACGATACTCAAGACACTTAGAAGACAAAGGTGTGTTGTCCATCTTCTCCTTCTCAGCAGCCTGCTCAGCAGAAGCTTTCTTCCTAGCTTCTTCCATTGCTGCTCCTTTCTTTTCCTCTTCCTGGAGATCAGCAGTCCTGAAGAGACGTTTACGAGTCCTCTTCCTCCCAGTTGTTGCAACCTCTATTTTCTGCCCCGTTGGAATTGGTTGGGCAATCTGACCCAGAATGAGTGTCGATTGCTTGGAAGCTTCCTTGTTCATGGTCTCGTCTATCTTCTCAGTTGGCAGATCATCAAGCTCCACAATCTTCTCAAGTTGCTGAAAGCACTGCTCTGTTTTAGCATTCTTGGTCAGTACAACAACTTCCTCAACGGTCAAAGGAGTAGCTTGCTGCAACACTTGCTCACCCAAGGAGCGTTCATCCACCTCTTCATCGCAAGTAGGCTTGTCAGCATCCACATTTTTCTTGCCAGTCAATTTCTTCGGTTTCTTGAAATCAAGGAGGTTGGCTTCCTTCTTCATTACAGGGATGAAGTCCGTAGAGAGAAACTTCACACCCTGATCAACTTTCTTGGTTGGCAGGATAACCTCCAAAAGTTTGCTTATCTTCAATCCAAAGTTGACATTTGAGGAGAATGTCCCATCTACCGACATATGATCGTTCTTTCTAGCATGATCTACCCATCGCTCACAAAAGAACTCAACCAAATTTCCCTTCACCTTGTCTGTGAGAGCCATCATAACTGCATATTTCTTGGCAGAGAGTTCTGAATATGATCCATCGTCACACTAGAACATTTTGATAACCAACTCAGCAAGGATTTTGAAATCATCCTTCAAGGTGTTGATGGAAGTAGCTACCCTAAATGTTATAGTCTGCCCTTTCCTATCCTTCAAATCACCTAGCTTTTTCCACAAATTCCATCTCCTCTCCATCTCCGCTATATCATTCACTTTGTATTGAGATATGCGTTCTCCACGATTTCAAAGTCCAAATATCTTAGCCAGCAATTATGCATTTACTTCAATGATATTCCCATAGACACATGTTTTGAACGATTTTCCATCATCATTCATAACAGCCCTAGCATAGAATTCCGATACCATGTGCGGATGAAAATGTAAGGGTTCAGCAGATAAATTTTTGATTACCTGCTCGCTATCTAGGATTTCCATAACCCAGTCTGGAATGTGGGCAGGAGGGAGAGGCATGTACAAAAGCCGATCCTTCATGATTTGGGCTATCCTCCTCTGTTCCTTGGTATGGCCAGACTGCTCCTTCTTTCGAGCCAAACTAACAAGCTGCCCATAGGGAATTGAGTCATCAATGTCCTCTTTCTTCACGATTCTCGTGAATCCTGGTGCATGTCGTTCATGTAGCGGCGAACCCGAAATTGATGGGAATATAAAGGTTGGAGGTTGAAATAAAGTGGTAGGCGCAGTGCTTGTTTCGGGATTGTTGGTGGAGGAAGATTCAGGGTTGGTAGCCATGAATTGTAATGTAGGGTTTCAGAAAAAAAAATGGAGAAAAATCTTGAGTGAGGGGTGAAGAGTTGAAGGTTCGAAAACCTTAGGGATTTTGTTTTGGGTTTCGAAGGAAAAAAGCATGATCAGAGAGAAAGGTTTAAGTTTATACCTTTGGATGTAAGATCCAACGGTTGAGGGAATTTCTACGAAAAGATTAGATCGACGGTTCAGGATTATCTCGTCCTTCTGTATGGCCTCCCACGTCTCCGAGAGAAACTCGAGTGCAATTAACGTGGCACCTTCTCACTTGACGCAGCCGTCTGCGTGCATTAAATGCACCCTATCACGTCTCATTAAATTTGAAATTGAATTTTCTCGCCTCGAATTTCGATATTGCTAAGACCATTGACTCAGCAGATTGGCAGCGTGGACAGTAGCAGGTACTGTAGTTTAGCATCCACAGATTACCAAAAGGTGTGCTATCTTCCTCTTCCTGGATTTATCAGCATACTTTAAAAAATCTGCTGGGACTCAGCATTCAAAATAATAGAGAGTTTCTTGAACTTTTTGTTGACATGACCACCTTCGTTACTGCTGACTTGATTAGACCTTCCATGCACACTTGTCAATTCCTCTTCTCATGACGCTTCGAATAACGAGAAATGGAATGAATCGTTGTGATCTTCTGAAAGATTTTACGGCCAGTCATTATGAGGGAATAGGATCATTATTCTCCTTATAAATTCCATCCTGGTGATGACCACCATCTTCACACTTCTCCTTTCAACTCTCTCTCTTCCTTGCAATCTTCCAAAAAAAAAAAAAAATTCGTCTGCAACCATGCATTCACCACAAGGAATCAATATCCGGAGGAACCAGATACTCAATGAGTCAGGCTTGTACACGGAGTATGAGTCTGACTATATGGTGGCCTAGGAGGTGATGGCCGCCGTCCGCTAGAATGGCCTTGAGCAGTTCGTCTGCTCCACTCCTCGCCACTTCCAGGAGGCTCACCTCCAGGAATTCCTGCGCTCATGTGTGCAGGAGAAGGACGCCATCTATGGTGTCTTTCATGGAAGGCTCGTCCGCTGGACAACCACTTCCTTCGCTCGGGACTTTAGCCTTCACTGGGGTCCCTTATCAGTTATGGACTATCGTACGAAGGAGTCGGCCCCCGAGTGGTCGTCTTGCGAGATGTGGATGCATTCTCCCTTGCTTGAGTTCAACCCGACGGCCTCGGCTACTGGGCTCTTGACTCCATACTGGGTGATATTCTGCATCATCCATAACATGGTCGTCGGCTACGACGAGAATGACCTCTCCTTCTCCCCCGAGGTCTGGAGGGCCATGATGGCCATGGACGATAAGGCAGAGGTAGACTGGGCATCCTTCATCTTTAAGGTCGTCCGGGACTGCGTCGCCTTATATCCGTCGGTGCCCCTCCTGTGTGGCATGCAGCTGAGTTGGTTGCTGGAGCAACAGTTTCCAGACATAGTTGCAGGTCGCTCGAACCTGAGGGAAACAGACTTCTTTCCCTTCAGACCTCGCTCCCCCTTCTGAAGTCGCTGTAAACCTCCCTTTTTTTTTTTGAATGTAAACAATGTTTTTTTTCTTTTAATGAAGATCTGTTTTCTTTTCTTGCAATGAGCTTGTCTTCTGCATCTTCCATGCATTCACATAACTTCCATAAACTTCAGCAGATCAACTTAACAGATATTAAGTAACTCCTCCAGGAAAAAAATAGCATATCAAAATGTTAAGACTTAAACACATTAAACTTTGACTTGACCCATCTGCAGAGCAAATCCATCATCTCTGCTGACCATCTAAAAAGAATTCTTCATTTCTGCTGTTGGCTTAGCAGACTTCTCTTCAGCAGATATACTCAGCAACAAGTAAGCACAAGTTGAGATATGCTTTTCACACTTCCTCCAGAAATCCAAGAAATCCATAGAGAATGGGAATGGCATCTCATCCTTCAACATCTTCTAACTCCATAAGACCCAACTTTATACATAGCTCCTTGAATCTTGATTCTGCTAGAGGATTTGTAAAGATATCAGCAATCTGATCCTCCATGCATATATACTGAATATCAATATTCTTCTTCTCTAGATGATCTCAAATGTAATGATTTCAAATATCGATATGCTTTGTCCTTGAATGATGCACAGGATTCTTTGTGATGCATATGGCACTGTTGTTGTCGCAATAAATCGGCACACATTCAGGAGGAATCCCATAATCCTGTAATTGTTGCCTTATCTATAAAATTTGAGAACAACAGCTAGCAGCAGCTATGTACTCTGCTTCGATAGTCGACATGGCTACCGAATGCTGCTTTTTGCTGAACCAGCTGATTAGCTCGTGCCCAAGAAATTGACAAGTACCGCTGGTACTTTTCCTATCAATTTTGCATCCTCCAAAGTCAGAGTCTGAGTAGCCACTCAGAATAAGACTATCGGCTCTTGGAGACCAAATCCCTAGACCTTCTGTGCACTTCAAGTATCTAACAATTCGCTTCGCAGTATCTAGATGCATCTTATTGGGGTTGGCCTGATATCTTGCACATAATCCAGCTGCAAATGAGATATCCGGTCTGCTGGCAGTGAGATATAATAGAGAACCGATAATTCTGCGATAAAGAGTAGGGTTCACAACTTCCCCTTCTTTCTCAAGAGCTGCTATGCATGTAGTGCTGATGGGAATCCGCAGACTCTTTGTCTTCTCTGGACAGTACTTTGCAATTAAATCACGTGTGTACTTCCTTTGATGAATGAAAATCCCTTCACTGGATTGCTGAACTTGAAGTCCAAGGAAGTACGACATCTTCCCCATCATACTCATTTGAAAATTACTCATCATGAGTTTAGAGAATTTGTCACAGAGATCTTGATTCTTTGATCTAAAGATGATATCATCTACATAAATTTGAACGAGTAGAATGCTTCCTTCATCTTCAATGCGAAAGAGAGTCTGATCAATGATATGTGCGTAAAATGACCTATTTTTCGATGTGTGAGCGTGCATGTTTGTGGCCATTTTACCCTCATATCATATGCTTTTGTTGTTCTTTTGTCTTGTTTTTGTGTTTGAAATGTTGTAGGACGTGTTTTGGGCATAAAACAACACTTTTGGATGAGTTTTGGATGAAAATCGCCCGAGCTAGGAGTCAAAAGGAAGAAGGATCGACCGAGCAGAGCAGGAAGGGTGCAGGGGGCATTTCAGAGACTTCGCTCGGCCGAGCCAACTTGGCTCGGTCGAACCAAGCCCTTCAGAGAGGTGGCTCGGTCGAGCCAAATTGGCTCGACCGAGCCAAAACGTGATTTTCAGCATTTAGCAATTTTCAGCATGGCTCGGGCGATCCGAGGCCCTGTTTGCTCATTATAAAAGGGGGAAAATGGTTATTTTCATAACGAATTCATAACTTTTCATAATTTTGGATAACCGCCTCCTAAATTCTCTCTACGATTCCCATTTCCATCTCTTCCAAAACCTCACCCAAGGTATCAAGGTGCTAATTCATCAATCCTTGGAGAAGAATTGAAGATCCAAGGGGGTACATCAAGACATAGCAAATCCAATTGGGGAAGATTTCACTTTCTACTTATCAATTGTAATGGATGTATTTGATTTCAACTTTGTATTGTTACAATTGAGAGGTATGTTGCTCTAATTCAATTTGGATGTTTATTTGAACAAGGATGCATGAAGACTAGGTTTGATAATTGTTTGTTTACTTTCCTTTGAGGGATTGATTTGCACTTGAGCTTGTTTCTTGCCTATTAGGTGTAGGTAATAGCCAGCCTTTAGGTAGTTGACGTGAACGTTGCAGCCAACACGTGGACGGAATCGTTGTGATAAGTGCATGATCTTATAATTCTAGTTCCAATCCATGTGCGGTGCTAGGATTGTAGGGCGATAATTGACGGTCGGTTGGGAGTGGCCTAGGAGTTAATAACGTAGCTGTTTGCAATTCCTAGTGTCATCTACCGCTAGTTATCCGTAGCAAGTGGCTAGCGAAATTAGAGTCGATTGCTCAACTTCCTAGGGATTAAAATGTGTTTACATCAATGATTAATCTAATTGGATTGCATCTACGTTTATTTCAACATCCTATCTACCTCATTTGAGTATTTGTTTGTCTTGGTTTACCAATGTGTGGAGAGAATTGATTGAATGTTGATTGTTGGTTAAATTCATTGTTTGTTATATGTTGTTAGTATAGGTTCAAATTGAATGTCTAGATTGATAGAAATCACTCAACGATTTTATCTTGCCTAGCTATTAGACTTTGCTATAGTATCCCGGTATTCTAGCGGGCGAAGGGAAGAATGACCTGGATTTGACAAATTTTATTCTTGAGTAGCTAGGAGTTTAATTTGATTGAACTTTTAGCCGCATAAAGTTTTGGAGCCGTTGCCGGGGACTTTATTTAGTAGGTTGCTAGATATTGGGGGAAAAGTGAAGCTTGTAGGCTAGGTGTTTGTGTTTTTGTTTATGTGAATATTGTTACTAACATTTGTTAAAGAATTGTTCTAATTTTGTTTTCTTTTGAATTTTTTGTTTTTGTTGGAGACTTGCCTTTGTTGGACTCTTGTAGGTGTCTAACATGGAGAGACTTATTAAAGTGCAAAGGCAATTGGAGGAGATGAGAGACCTCATGATGCAAAGACAAAGACCGCGAATGCTTATCCGAAACGTGTATGAGGAAATGTTTGAATGTAGTAACCAATGGCCGGAGGAGGAAAGAGCTTCTCAAACGGTAGATGTTGTTAAGAAATCTCAAGAGAGTGATTTTTGGAGGAGTCAAATAGAGCTCATGCAAGAAAAACTTAATTTGTTGAAAAGATCAAGAAAAGAGCATGAAGAAAAGCAAGAGATGGAGGTGAAGAAAGAAGATGAATCGGCAAAGGAAAGAGAAGTAATACTTCAAGTTGATGAGGTAAATGAAGATATGAAGGAGCCGGCACAAATTTTTGAAAGTATGGAGAAGGATGAGAGTGCGAGTATAGAGATGAAACCCGAGGAAACATTAGGAGATAGCAAAGAAAATGAGGAAACCGAAGAAATCAATAGTAAAGAGAAGAGGAGACGGTGAAGAACATTGAATGAGGAAGAATTGAGGAGCCTTCACTTGAAGAGATTCCAACAATACCGGCATTGGAACATTTCATAAAAGAGGAAAAACCGACAATAAGCAAGGAGAATAAGGATAGGTTGAAGCGGGGAATGTCAACTTGGGAAGTAGGCAAGGTTGAGGAGAGAATGGTAAGTGCATTGGATGAATGGATCAATGAATTTCTTGAAGTGGGGATTAGTTTGGAAAATGGCTTAAGGATCACTTCAAAGAAAGAGCACTCATTCATACAATTAGAGTTCGACAAGATAATTAATCCTCCTTGGAGAGATGAAAGGGGTGAAAGAAATATCGCCTTGGACAAGTTGCTTCCAAGTAAATGCAAATTAAGGGAGAAATGTGTATTAAAAACCCACACTATTTTTGATATTGGGTGATGTGGTAAGGTCGTCTAGCTACCGACGTTAAGGAAGCGCTTGTTGGCAGGCAACTCAACCAATTTTATTGCTTTTGTTTAATTGCTTTTAGTTGCTTTGATTTTGAATAAATGTCTAGTTTGTTTGGTTTTGTGTTTGTAGGAGGATCTTCAAGATCGAGAGGAGTGACGATGCACCGCCCACCATTTTTGCAAACTTAGTCTCACTTGACTAAGTTTGGGGGGATGTGCCGGTAGCCGGTGCCTCGGATTATTCTTCTCCATCTCCTATCCTTTATCTTGCAATTAGTTTAGGTTGTTGGATATTGTCCCTTTATTGGATTTGATTCGATTTGGTTGTACCAATATTGATATTCTACCTTGGATGAATGTTGTGGACTATGCTCATCTTGACGATATGTATGGATATTTTCATGGGTTTAAGTTTGTTGAACATTGGTTTTGATGGTATGTTTGGTGGAGCTAGTGGAAAAATGATTTATTTGTATAGATTTTTGGATAGTGGAATGATGGTGGAAAGAGGTTTTGGAAATGAATATGGTTGAGAATTGTTTGATTGTGATTGTGGATGGAATTATTAATGAGTTGATATGATTGACTACTTCCTATTATGCATGGTTTGTGGTTTGGATTATTGGTTTGGTTTGAATGGTGGAACTATTGGATATGATCTTATCATTGTTGATATTTGGTTTGTGGATAGTTTGGTGGATATGAGAGCTTTATTGGTTTGTTTTATGCTCAAGTGTTTGGTGGTGTTTGTGTTCATCTAGTAGGTACAAATAAGGTCTTGGAGAGCGGTTTGATCGTGTGTGCTGATGGGTAACACTTTCTATCATTCCTTCTACCAATTAGATTAATTACATTGTTTTATGGCATGTAGATTGTGGTTAGGATGTTGTGTGCTTGTGTGTGTGTGATGAACTCGGACTAGACTTGAGGTTTGAATCATGATTTACTTGGTGAAGTTGGAAGTTTATCTCAACCAATGATAGGGCGGAATCTAGTTGTCGAAGCATGTCTTAAGTTTAACTTTTGAATTGCCGAGTTTTGTGTGTGGTTAATGCATAGGACTTGACAAAAAGCTGTGAGGTATGAGCCATGATATTGTCATATCTTTATTGTTTGTGAGTGGCAAGATTAAGAGTACGAGATCTAGAACTTGCATCCGTTCTCTATCTATTGGCATTAGTGTGTAACTAGAAAATAATCTTAGGCCATTGATTCTTAGTCCTACCTTTCACACTAGGAGTATAAGGTGGTTGTTATCATTATTTTGCCTTTCGTATCTTTGACCCCCGTGATTGAGCTTTATTGGTGAATCTTCTTTGATATAATTTGGATCAAGTTTGGGGGGAAAGAGTGTATGAGGGTGAATACGGTGATGAGAGATGGGTTGGGAATTGATTGAATTTGTATTGATGGGAAATGTTGAGGCATAAAATATATGAAATAAAGGATTGGTTTGAATCCTAGGAAATGTGGCACCAACGAAATTTTTGGTGTAAGTGTTTGAAAAAGAAAAAAAAGAGGGCACCGACATAATGAATAAATGATGGTGCATTTGAAAAATGATGAAAAAGAAAAGAGAAAAGAAAAAAAAAGTGTGTTGTGAAATGAAAAAGCCTCGGGGTTTGTAGTGGTTCGAAAAGAACAAGTTTGGGGGTTTTGGGAAATTGAGAAGTTTAGTCACTTTGGCCCAAAACCACCCACCTTTTAGTTAGCCACGTTACAACCCGTGAAAAGACCTTTTTGATTCTAGAAACTAAGTCGTTGTAGTATAGTGGTGAGAATGGATGCAAGCCTATGGAAATCGAGCTCGATATCTTGTGATTGAGTGAATCTCATCGTCCCTAAACACGTGAGGGAGTGCTTTTGTCTCTTGTATCCATTTTTGATGAGTGGTTCATGTCCTTAGCATTAACCTTGTTACAAAGTTAGGTGATAATCTCGTTTTACTTGAACATGCTAAGATAACTTTGATGAGCTATGATGTATTGCACGAGGTAGATTAACGACTTTACTTTGTTTTGATTGAGGACAATCAAAGGTTCAAGTTTGGGGGATTATGATATGTGCGTAAAATGACCTATTTTTCGATGTGTGAGCGTGCATGTTTGTGGCCATTTTTACCCTCATATCATATGCTTTTGTTGTTCTTTTGTCTTGTTTTCGTGTTTGAAATGTTGTAGGACGTGTTTTGGGCATAAAACAACACTTTTGGATGAGTTTTGGATGAAAATCACCCGAGCTAGGAGTCAAAAGGAATGCAGGATCGACCGAGCAGAGCAGGAAGGGTGCAGGGGGCATTTCATAGACTTCGCTCGGCCGAGGCAACTTGGCTCGGTTGAGCCAAGCCCTTCAGAGAGGTGGCTTGGTCGAGCCAAAACGTGATTTTCAGCATTTGGCAATTTTCAGCATGGCTCGGGCGAGCCTACTTGGGCTCGGGCGATCCGAGGCCCTGTTTGCTCATTATAAAAGGGGGAAAAATGGGTATTTTCATAACGAATTCATAACTTTTCATAATTTTGGATAACCGCCTCCTAAATTCTCTCTACGATTCCCATTTCCATCTCTTCCAAAACCTCACCCAAGGTATCAAGGAGCTAATTCATCAATCCTTGGAGAAGAATTGAAGATCCAAGGGGGTAGATCAAGACCTAGCAAATCCAATTGGGGAAGATTTCACTTTCTACTTATCAATTGTAATGGATGTATTTGATTTCAAATTTGTATTGTTACAATTGAGAGGTATGTTGCTCTAATTCAATTTGGATGTTGATTTGAACAAGGATGCATGAAGACTAGGTTTGATAATTGTTTGTTTACTTTTCTTTGAGGGATTGATTTGCACTTGAGCTTGTTTCTTGCCTATTAGGTGTAGGTAATAGCCAGCCTTTAGGTAGTTGACGTGAACGTTGCACCCTACACGCGGACGGAATCGTTGTGATAAGTGCATAATCTTATAATTCTAGTTCCAATCCATGTGCGGTGCTAGGATTGTAGGGCGATAATTGACGGTCGATTGGGAGTGGCCTAGTAATTAATAACGTAGCTGTTTGCAATTCCTAGTGTCATCTACCGCTAGTTATCCGTAGCAAGTGGCTAGCGAAATTAGAGTCGATTGCTCAACCTCCCAGGGATTAAAATGTGTTTACATCAATGATTAATCTAATTGGATTGCATCTACGTTTATTTCAACATCCTATCTACCTCATTTGAGTATTTGTTTGTCTTGGTTTACCAATGTGTGGAGAGAACTGATTGAATGTTGATTGTTGGTTAAATTCATTGTTTGTTATATGTTGTTAGTATAGGTTCAAATTGAATGTCTAGATTGATAGAAATCACTCAACGATTTTATCTTGCCTAGCTATTAGACTTTCCTATAGTATCCTGGTATTCTAGCAGGCGAAGGGAAGAAGGACCTGGATTTGACAAATTTTATTCTTGAGTAGGTAGGAGTATAATTTGATTGAACTTTTAGCCGCATCAATCAATCCTCCCGTTCTTGAAACCATTGTCGAGTAGAAACTTAGATAAAGTTCCATACCAAGCTCGTGGTGCTTGCTTCAAGCCGTATAAGGCTTTCCTTAGCCTGCATACTTGGTTTCCATGCTCAAATCCTGGTGGTTGCTCAACATAGACTTCTTCCTTGAGCTCGCCATTCAGAAATGCACTCTTAACATCCATCTGCATAACTGAGAATTCATGGTATGCAGCATATGCAAGAAACAACCTGATCACTTCCTGTCAAGCTACCGGAGCAAACGTCTCATCATAATCAATGCCCTCGCATTGTCTATATCCCTTGGCTACAAGACGCGTTTTGTTTCTGACAACCATGCCTGATTCATCCTTCTTGTTATTGAACACCCACTTGGTGCCAATGATGTTCTGATGCTCTGGTCTATCTACCAGATCCCAAACGTGATTGCGAGTGAATTCAGCAAGCTCCTCTTGCATAGCGTTCACCTAATCTGGATCTCGTAGAGCATCTTCTACCTTGGTTAGCTCCTCATTTGACAAATAACAAGCAAGCATCGTGTTGCCTAGTCTTGTCAGGATAGGATCATTGATGTCTCCAAGAACGTCTTCAAGAGAATGAGCGTGCAACCATGTTGGTCTGACTGGTCTTCCAGCATTTCCTTCCCCTGCTCGATCATTGTCTTCTACGACGTTGTCCTCAGCACCTGCCTGGTGCACAACATCTGGATTGTCAGCAGCATGTTCATCAACAACTGGGACTTCTTCAGCAACCGGTACTTCAACAACTGAAATTTCTGCTACGGGATCTTCATGAACAGGAACCTCTCTAGCAGGTATCTCAGCAGCTGGAATCTCAGCAGCACCTCTCCCAAGACCTTCAGCAGCATCTATTCTTTCTTCACCATTAGGAGTTGACCTTGATGTCTCCTCCTCTTCGTCATCAAACAACTCCAAGATATCTGGGTTATCATTGAAATGAATAGGTGTGGCCTCAGCATGATCATTAGCACCACCGGCCTGGTCAGCGGTCTGGTCTCCTGCTGAGTGCGTCTGGTTTGGATTGTAGTCATTCATAGACTTAGTCGGATCAATATGCATATTTTCGAAAGAATTTAAGAACGATTGATCATTGACATCATTAGTCTCATGATTGCTATCCTCTTTTTCTTTAATGGCTCTGCGCACTAAAGTAGACTCATAAAAAATAACATTGCATGTTATTTCCACAATTCTGGTAGTCTTATTTAATACTCTATAGCCTTTGTGAGTAGGATGACCATATCCAAGGAGTACACCCTCATCTGACTTAGTCGAAAAAGTATTAAGTTTTGACTTCCCGTTGTTATGAATATAACATGTTGAACCAAATGCACGAAGATGAGTTATAGAAGGCTTACGACTGTTGTACACTTCATAGGGAGTCTTGTTAAATCTGCTAGTAATAACACTCCTATTCTGTGTATAGCAGACCGTCATCACTGCTTCACCGCAGTACTTAGCAGATAGCTTAGAGTCTGCTAGCATTGAACAAACGGCCTCCTTCAACGTCCGGTTCCTTCTTTCAGCTAGCCCATTCTGTTGAGGAGTCCTAGCGGTGGACTTCTCATGTGCAATACCGGCTTCAGCACAGAAATCCACAAGTACTCCATTATAGAACTTTGTTCTATTATCAGAGCGAATCCTCTTCACAGTGACTTCCTTGCTGTTTTGCTTTTTGAGGATTAACTCCGGTAGAATGAGCTTTACCTCATCTTTGGTCTTCAATAAACGAACCCACGTATACCTGGAAAAGTCATCAACCACCACAAGATTATACAACCTTTTACTTACAGTGGGTGGAGTGACCGGGCCGAAAAGATCCATATGTAGTAGCTCTAGGATCCTTTGCGACGTGCTCTTCTCAGGATTGGACATAAACGATGCTCTGGTCTGCTTTCCTTGTTGACATGCTATGCACACCCCTTCTTTGCGAAGAGTTTCAGCGGGCAGACCTACAACAAGCTTGTTCTTGGCAAGGTAGTTAATAGTTTTAAAATTTAAATGGTTAAACCTCTTGTGCCACAACCATGTTGTCTCTTCCTTATTCAAGGCTAAGAAGCATGAATGTTGTTGACCACTCTGCCAATCAACAATGTATAGGCCACCCTTGCGGATGCCTCTGAGCTTCACTTCACCTGTAACAGTGTTAGCAATATAACAACCAGTATTGAAAAAGGATACAGTGTACCCATTCTCGCATAGTTGAGTTATGCTAAGTAAATTGTGCTTCAGGTTGGAGACAAGTGCTACGTTGATGATTGATCACTGCTATTTCTAACAAATTAATTATAATAACAGCGGCAAATAAATTTGTAAACCCTAAGGTTA
>JAPKLW010000145.1:821402-851922 GCA_026898455.1 Plectranthus barbatus
TAGTAGAAAATAATATAGATAAGTGAGTAAAATAATGAGCTTATCAATGATTCTCAATCCATTACGCTCAATGCACTCTCTTCCAATAACTTTGCCTTCGCTATTGTCTCCGAACTTGACTTTGGGGCCATAATGAAATCTTTGAATATCTGAAAATAACCCCTCATTCCCTGTCATAAGAGCGAAGCAGCCGCTATCAAGGATCCATTCATTTTCTATGTAAGATGCTTTAGTACTTGGATCCTGTCCCTGCAAAATAATAAATTAAGTTGATTTAGGTACCCGTATAGCTTCGGGTCCTTCGGGATTAGCATGGATCATGATTCCTTTTGGAATCCACATTTTGGTGATCTTCAAGATTTTCTTCATGATTTCACCCTTGACCACCTTCTCGACCTTAGGCTTGTTATGCTTAACATTGCTAGACCTAGGTGATGTGGTGTGCTTAGCCGTCCTTGTCCTTTGAAATGAAAATGAGTTAGGCTCAGGCCTTACATAGGTCTTTCTCCTATGTAGAGTGTTCTGCTGATACGACGGTCTTACAACAGTACAATGAACTTGTTTGCCCTTGGGAAAGGTAGGGTTTGTTATCCATGCGTTAGAAACATAACGCTCAGCATTCCTTGATGTAGCTGAATATAATTTAGCATAAGCCTTTTGATTTCTCTGCTGTGGTCCAGCAGGTACATACCTAGCATTCGTCCTTTGGATTATCTGCTGAGGTCCAGTAGGTACGTGCTTTGCATTCATCTTTTGATTCTTCTTCTGAGGTCTAGCAGATGAATGTTTAGCATATCCTGATTGGAGCCTCTACTGAGATCTAGCAGATGAATGCTTAGCAGACTCCGGCTGAAACCTCTGCTGAGACTTAACAGATACATTCTGCTTATATCCATTCTTCTGCTTAGCATCCTGCTAAGCATTTGAAGATTCAGCAATAACTTTCCTTTTTCCTTTGTCACCAACGATATTCCCAGCAGAAACAAATAGGATCGGTTTCTGCTTAGAGGAGCTAGCATGAGTATCCAGAATCTTTCTAGAAGATTCACATCCAAGGCCAGACTTATCTTTATGATGTCTTTGCTGGCTTACAATGGCATTGAGAACTGCCTTGCTGGATGTATACGTACAAATGCAGTCCTCTCTAGGTTTACTTTTCAAAGCAAGATTTTCTTTTTCTACTTCTTGAAAATTCTCTGAAAGTTGAAAGAAATATGTTTTTAATTTTAAAAGTTCCTCACTATCTGACCTTAGTCTTTTGACTTCCTCGGTCAAGGGTTGAACATTTAATTGTAGTGATGCATTTTCACCAACAATAGCATTTTTGATCTCATACATTTTAGAGAATTCAATTGAAATCTTTGTCAAGTAATCTTCCTCAGAATCTGGAAAAGATTCCTCCGATTCATCCATGACTACAATTCTAGATGTGTTGGTAATTTGTACCTCATTTTTGTCAGCGGCTAGAGTTAATTCTCCACTCTGCTCAACATCAGCAAATTGATCTTCGACAATATTTGCCACCAGGAC
Organism: Plectranthus barbatus; assembly: GCA_026898455.1. NCBI lineage: Eukaryota > Viridiplantae > Streptophyta > Magnoliopsida > Lamiales > Lamiaceae > Plectranthus > Plectranthus barbatus. Next base: position 822,933 of record JAPKLW010000145.1, read on the forward strand.
GAGCAGAGCTTCCTCATTATCTTCTTCTTCCGAGGAATAGTATTACTCCTCATCGTCATCTGGAATGTCAGGTACCTCTGTCCTCGTCAGCAATGCTCTGGTTACAGCTTTGACGACACGCTTCTCGAACCGCTGCTTCAAGCGATCTCTTTCCTCTTTGCTGACCCTTGGACACTCATGTTTAAGGTGATCTGGCGATCCACACTCGAAGCAGGTCCTGGGCTTTCGCTCTGCTGAGCGAGAAGATGTTGATGTTTGCTTAGCCTCTTTAGCTTCCTTCTCAGCTTTGGCTTCTGTCATCAACGTTTGGAGCTTCTTCATTTGTTCTTCCAGCTCACTGATCTTTAAATCAACAGTTTGGGAACCTGAGGTTGAAACTGTCTCTTTTGCTGGTGATGTTGGTGTAAATCTCTCCTGATTATAAAACGGCTTTCTGGGGGACTTCCACTTGTGTCCATCCTTCTTGACAAAGTATGCCAAGTCCTCATGGTTTCCAGCATTTGATGCAGTAGGCTGTGCCATAGCAACCTCATTTTTCTTAGATTGCTGGATTATGAACTCATGAGCCTTCAATTGTGAAAACACTTCACAGTCGACATTTGACTGAGATCTTTCTCACTGAGGCTTGTCTTCTTAACGAACCAATCGCTTCTTGGGAAGAGTTTGGATATTATTTTATTGTTCATCTCCCCATTATCGTAGGTTTTGCCCACATTTTTGAGCTCACCCACAATCGTATTGAATCTATCCTCCAAGGATTGAATGGTTTCTCCAAGATTCATTGAGATTGACTCATACTTATCCACAACCACTTGGAGTTTATTTCGTTTCATCTGTCTCAGTCTCCTCAGAGCATTTGCACACATAATCCCACGTTGCTTTGGCTGTCTTCTTTTCCAAAATTTTGTCTGCCATCAAGGGGGGTAGACAGTCAATGATTAGCTTCATTGCTACATACTCTAGCTGGCCTCTTTTCTTGTCTTCCAGCGTCCATTCTCCATACGGCTTTGGTACCATCTCCGGACGTGGTTGACCTTCAGCGGGTGGGACTATTGAGGTGTTGACCTTCAAGATTTCTATTGGCCCTTTCTCCAACACATCCCTCATCTCTGGATGGATACTTCGGAGTTGAATCATGGCCTTAGTCTTCCAGGACTCGAACTTCTCCTTGTTATACTTGGGAAGATCGTGATTGATCTTCTTGTTATCTTTCACCTGAGCTAAACAAACACAGAAAATAGAGTAACAACGCAAGGAAAGCTAAGATCTAGGTCTTAAGCGACTCAGAAGCAGTCAATTTTTCAACCTCCCGCTCTGATACCACTTGTTGGTCCCTAAGATCAGAGTCGTTGTGATTAAGATAAGACTCTCACACGAATTGCAGCGGAATAAATAATCATTCACTTGCACTTTTAAGTTATTTTCAAAGAGTTTTAGCCCAACTAGACTTAGGTTTTCTTATAGTTATACACTAGCAACTCTGTTGCTAGGATTAAAAGCACAATTCTATAGTTAAGCAATAAAATAGTAAAACAATATAACGACACCAAGTTTATAGTGGTTTGATCAAAAGATCTACGTCCACTCCTTAGCCGAAACGCTAAGAATTCACTAAGAAAGTATACAAAGTACAAGGAATCGTCTTTCCCGTGTAGTAGGACAGTGAGCTTTCGAGCTGGCTACTCCACAACTATCCTCCGTTACTTTGCAATCCTTAGTCAGACCCAGCTACAGTCAAGTCAAGGGCAACACCTTCGTAAAACTTGACTTTCGCTGATAGTGATGGGAGATTTTAGAGTTCTCTCCTGAACTTATCTGTTTTTGGCAAGATGCCCGTCGGAATCAGATCTTGATAGAAATGACTGTTGGATTCTTCCAAGATTGGAAGAAATCCCAATGATTGAACCTTTAAAAGGATTCAATGAACCACTTGAGTATCAGATCTTGAATGTGGGGAACACTCGGTGGTTGAGAGCTTTAAAGATTCTTCTTGTCTTGTTAATGCTCTCGTGACTGCTTTTTCTTTGTTTTTCTGAGGAATCTCTTGAGTATGAGTTTGTGAGTAGAGAGTGAGTAAAACAGCAGTCTTCTCTCATTTTTGGACTTGTCTTTTATACCTGGAGATTCAAACTTTGAATCTCCATACCCGTTAGACACAACGGTTCCTTTGTCCAAGAGTGGTTCGACTTTATCTGTTCTTTCTGGCATCGTACAGAGCTTTTTGAACTACTTCGGGAATGCTTTTGTCCTTTGTGTGTACGTCTGTCAGAACGGTAGTGTAGCAGTTGTTGTTGGTTGTCTCGCTTTGCTAAGCTTCTTCCGAACGATCTGCTAATCTACCCTAGCAATCTGCTAGCTGGATGTTGGACTGCTGACTTCTCAGTAGTTGCTCACATTATCTCTGATTCCTTCGATTCCTGATTGCTAACTGTAGGGTTTTACCGTGAACCGAATCACCAAAACCAAACTGAACCGGATCGATCTATGGATATTGCTCATAATTAAATTTCTCAAAACCCTAGCATGCTCCTATGAATTTAATACAAATTTGTGGATTAGAGAATTACTGTAATTATGTCGTCTCTGTACTGATCTTTTGCATTTGAATTCCAAACTTCGATTCAACCACGCAATTCGATTTCTCTGCGGAAACAGAAATTAGAATACTAATTTCTAGAGAAAAACAAAAATAAAGAACAGGGAAGAAAAGATCTGTTGTTCTCCAGATTAGATCTTCAGATCTGTGTCCCGGTGCTGATCAGATCTACTACTGGTGAGGACTCCGTAGATCTGTGGCTTGAGCAGGACCAGAATTCGAAAATTCTCCTCCTTTCTTCCTCCTAGGATCGGCGCCCCTCTCTCTCTCTCCTTAGGGTTTCAACTGATTTTGAATCTTATGAAAGTGGCTACGGTTTCAGAGAGTGAGAGGTCTATTTATAGACCTAGGGTTATGAAACCCTAGTGGGCTCCTGGGCTCAATTCAGCACACTTATTGGGCCAGACCTGGGACCTAATGCAAATAACAAAAAGGGCCTATAAATTAATTAATTCCCATGTCCACAACCCAGGAGACAATTAATTAATTAATATTAATTCTTTTTCACCACAGAATTAATACTGACCTACCCCTTTATTACCACGTTATGAGAACGGGCTGCATTAATTGAGAATCCCCATATTTAAGGTTACCGAACATCCATTAATTAATCGGAGCCTCTGACAAGCTCTAACTACAATTAATTAATATCTTATAATTCCTGAGTAGTACCACTCAAACCTTATCACTCGTGCCTGAACTTAATCAGCCTGCAGGACTTTGGCACGATGAATGTTATTGAGCTCCTCAGGGAATGTCCCCATCCTATTACTCGGATATGGTTACCTAAGTCCAGTCTCAGGCGGTACTACACGAACTGTTGTTACCCAAGATGCGGATATACGAGCACGTTACTTAGGCTCTCCACCATGGCAAGTCAAAGCAACAGTCAACCCGTGCAAACCCCTGAACCTTCGTTAGGGTTTGGACTTAATCAATATAACGAGATCTTTTATTCGCTGATGTCAGACAATCGAATATATCTCACTGCGGTCCATCAATATGCCACCTCTCCGTACCAACATGTCAAGTAACCAAGACAGATTACTTATTCCGACAATGCCGCAGCCATCCGGACAGACGTATCCTCATACGTTGTCTCGGCTGTGATCAGGTTTATGTCTCACTAGGTCAAGTGATCATACTGTCTTTTGCGATCTACAACACGCCGTATGATCGTCCTTATCGGTGAGACAAGAGGATACCATTGTTCATACATGTAAGATTGTTAACAGATAGGAGAAATAAATTGTTGTATACTCATTATAATAAATGCTTTCAGTATACAAAACCCATCAATCTCCCACTTATACTCAAAGCATAACTAAGCTATTACAGAGTATACAGTCAGTCTATCTAGTCTGCTGTCTCTTTAACCACTATCAGTGGTCGGCATCCACCTCAGACCCAGCTCACGAATATGTCTTTCGTAAACTTTCTGCGGCAAGCTCTTTGTAAACGGATCATCAAGATTGCCAATAGTGTCAATCTTCTTAATCAGCACATCGCCCCTCGATACGATTTCTCGTATGATATGGTACTTTCTCTCTATGTGTTTGCTTGCCCTGTGAGACCGCGGTTCCTTTGAGTTAGCCACTGCACCAGAGTTATCACAATAAATTGTGATGCTCCTCGGCAAACTCGGAATCACGCCCAACTCTAAAAGGTAGTTCCGGAGCCACACCCCCTCTTTCGAGGTGTCAGAGGTGGCGACATATTCCGCCTCCATGGTGGAGTCAGCAATGCATTTCTGCTTTGAGCTCCTCCAAGATACAGCTCCACCTCCCAGGGTAAACACATATCCTGAGGTCGATTTCTTCTCATCCTGGTCCCCTTGGAAATCCGAGTCTGTATAACCCACAGGGCAAAAATCCTCACTTTGATAAACTAGGCAGAAATTCCTAGTTCTTTTCAAATACTTGAGGATGTGCTTTACAGCAGTCTAGTGCGCCTGTCCAGGGTTAGACTGATATCGTGTTACCATGTCAACGGCATAACAGATATCTGGCCTGGTACACATCATCACATACATGAGACTACCCACAGCCGAAGCATATGGTACAAGACTCATCTCGTCGTTCTCCCGCTGTGTCCGAGGACACTGCCCACCAGAAAGACGAACGCCATGTATGAAAGGTAGCAAGCCTTTCTTGGCGAGTTGCATGCTGAACCGGGCTATCACAGTATCCACATAGGATGCCTGGGATAAGCTCAACATTCTTCTCTTACGATCTTGTAAGACCTTAATCTCAAGAATGTAGCCAGCTTCTCTCAGATCCTTCATTTGGAACTGTTCGGATAACCATGCCTTGATTTACGACATCACTCCCTCGTTGTTTCCAAATAGGAGTATGTCATCAACGTAAAGTGCAAGGAAGACCACGCTCCCACTGACACAAAGTCGGTAAACACAACTTTCGTTTTTCAATTGTGCAAATCCATAGGATTTAATCACATCGTTGAAACGTAAGTTCCACGACATTGAAGCCTGCTTAAGTCCATACAAGGACTTCCTAAGCTTCCAGACAAGATGTTCTTCGCCCTTGCTTATGTAACCCTCGGGTTGCTGCATATAGATATCTCTACCTTCTTCAAGGTAACCGTTTAGAAAAGCAGTTTTGACATCCATCTGCCAGATCTCGAGGTCCATATGCGCAGCTATGGCATGGAGTATCCGGATGGATTTGAGCATGGCAACGGGTGAAAAGGTTTCGTCATAGTCAATTCCCTCTTTTTGACTATAACCCTTTGCCACCAGCCTGGCTTTAAAAGCCATGATCTTTCCATCCGCCCCTTTCTTTCTTTTGTATACCGATTTGCACCCTATGGCCCTAAAGCCATCCGGCAAATCAGTTTTCTGGTATACATCCATAGCAGTTATGGATTCAATTTCAGAATCCATGGCGACACGCCATTTGGCAACATCCTTGTCCTGCACTGCCTCTTCATAAGTCAGTGGGTCAGAGTCCTCATGTCCGTCTTCCAGGCTCAAGTCCGAAGACTCACCCACGAACTTGTACCTTTCCGGCTGGAAAATAACTCTCCCACTGCGACGAGGCATCGGTGCCGTGTCAGTAGTAGGTGCAGTGACATGTGGTCCTGCACCTTGCACTGAAGAACGTGTCTGTGGTGCTGCACGTTCCCCTTCCCTTGGAATTGCATTCTCGTTCTTAATTTCTTGAAGAACGATATCACTCTTTGACTTGTGATTACTCACATACTCGTCCTCCAAGAATCTAGCGTTGGTGCTAACAACAACTCTTTGACTCTCAGGACAGTAAAAGTAACCTCCTTTCGTTTGCTTGGGATACCCTATGAACAACATTACTTTTGACCTGCTTTCTAACTTATCAGGTTCCTTCGACAGTACGTGTGCCGGACAGCCCCATACACTAAACTTGCACAAACTGGGTTTGCGACCAAGGAAGAGCCCAGAAAGCGTCTTAGGAACTGATTTAGAAGGCTCCATATTAAGCACGTAAGCTGCTGTTTCCAATGCGTAACCCCAAAACGAAATTGGTAAGTTTGCATAACTCATCATTGATCTTACCATCTCTAGAAGAGTCCTATTTCTTCTTTTAGCTACACCGTTTTGCTGGGGAGTACCCGGTGCAGTCCACTGGGATGTAATCCCATTTTCTGACAAATATTGCAGGAATCGTTACCGAGGTATTCGCCACCGCGGTCAGATCGCAGTGACTTGATAGTTTTCCTGACATTCTTTTCTACCTCAGCCTTGAACTCTTTGAATTTCTCAAATCATTCAGACTTGTAGCGAAACAGGTAAACGTATTCGTACCTTGAGTAATCATCAATGAAAGTGATGAAGTACCCGTACCCTCCCCGAGCCTACGTGGACATCGGTCCACATAAGTCAGAATGGATCAATTCCAACACTTCCTATGCTCGAGACTGACTAGCCTTGAAAGGCCTAGTTGACATCTTGCCCTCGATGCAGGATTCACAGACTTTATAAGGTATAGCCCGGACTAGGTCCAATGTACCGTCATCTGCAAGTCTCTGAATCCGCTTCAAGCTGATGTGACCCAGTCTCAAGTGCCAGAGATATGTAAGATCCTCATCATAAGAAGTAAGTTTTCTCTTCCTAGGATTATCAATTATGGATGAATTACATGCAATACTTGCGGAAGACTTATGATTACAGTTAACAACATAGAGAGAATTATTCAGCATTCCACGACAGATAACACCGTTATTACCAATGATAGAAACACCACTATCAAGAATAACTGAATATCCATCAACATAAAGTTTGGAAACTGAAATAAGGTTCCGCCAAAAATCCGGCACATACAAAATATCTCTCAATGTTAAAACGGAATTATCAAAGTACAAGGTGAAATCTCCAATGGCAGCTGCACTCACTTGTGCTGCGTTCCTCATCGAGATGGTAACCTCGTCATTCTTCAGCACCCTCCTCGGTGTGAACCCTTGCAAAATATAACAAACATGATCAGTAGCTCCAGTATCCACTTATGAAAAATAAATTAAGTAAGCTACACATGTAGACGTTTACCTAATAAATTATTCACTTCCAATAAAGGATCGCTTTGTGGAGGTCTTACTAAATTATGAGCTTGGTAATTTTTAGTTCATAAGGTTCAATTGCACAGATTATTACATGTAGCCATAATTATAACATTGCTAAAATTCTATCATGCATGGCATGAACCCCGAATTTATAGTTATAATTAATTACACAAAATAAATCACATAGCATGCTTTAAAGCTGTAAATAAAAGCAGTAAACATGCTCCTATTATCTACAACATGCTTATATGTTGCGTAATTAAATTAAACACGTATATCATGCGAAGACAAATAATAAAGCAAATAAAAAATGTCCTCGTGGCCCCATGATACGAAATAAAATTAATTCTAACTATTACAAATTGATATTAATAATACAGATCTTCGACTGGGCTCCCACTACTGGGACTGAGATCTGAATTTATTTTCTGAATCTGGGCCTCCAAGATTTGATTTATCAGAAAATTGGACAACTGGGCCAGTTAAACAAATCGCGGGCCTAGGCACACATTGCAAGCCCAATAGCCCGCGAGAACATAGCCCGATGAGCCACCACCGGCGAACCATCACCGTCGCCGTGAGGGCTCTCGGCATGCGCAATAGCCATGCACGTATGTGCATGGTTGCAGCCTGCGATGCCGCCTCCTCCGGCTGTTGCCCGTTTCGCATGCCGCCGCCCCGGTTTGCTCCGACCATTGCCCGAACCGCCGTTCACCTTTCTTCTCCACCATCGATCTCCGTGACTCAACGGAATTTCGCAAGAATGGAATCAGAAGCTCGCACGAACCACGAAAAAACCCTAGGGTTTTTCCGCATCCGGCTCACGCGCCTAGCCCGTCGCCGTCCCAGCCCGCATCGCCGGTCCCGAGCCACCGCCGCACCACCACCTGCTCCGCCTACCGACGTCGACCGATGGGGGAGACGCGCCGCCGGCGCGCGCGCGCGCGTGAAACCTAGGGTTCCGCCGCGTCGCACGCGCGCCCGTACGCCCTAGCCGCGCGCCACTGTTCCGGCCACCTGCCCAGCCTTCCCTCGCACCGTCGACCTCGCCCAGAGCCGCCGCACCCAGCCCTGGCCGGCATCGAGCGGCGCAGCCCTCGCCTGCATGCTCCGCCGTGCGCCCTGCCGCCGTGCATGGCGATGCTGCCGTGCCGACACTGTCATGCGTTGTGCGGCCCTTCGTTCTTCGTGTTCTTCGCTCTTCGTGTTCTTCGCATTCTTCGTTGTTCGTTTTACAGACTTAATTTTTGAAATAAAAATTACCTGGAATAATCCTAATTACATTCTGAAATCTAAATCTAACAACAGATTTATCTCGTGGGTGAAAAACGAATCCTTATAAAAGGGCGGATTAACTCGAGAACCACGAGGACGAAAAAACATAGAATTCAATCCAAAACCATTCATAGCATGCATTCAATAATAATAATCATGCAATTCATAGGCAATATTATTTTTCCGATAGAGCCAATTAATTGAACCTGGCTCTGATACCAATTGAAGGGATTCGTGAACTGAATCACGAAGTCCGTTTGCCAAGGATCGTTAATTGGAATATCAAAATAAATTGCTATGCCTATGATTAATCCTAGCATGCTCCTATTGAATATTCATAAGGGGGTTTATGCAGAATACCTGGATTGCGAAACCCTGAAGAACGAGTGCGCGGAGATTCCCTTTGATCTTTCCCACGCACAAAGATTTAATTCCTAACAGATTGAGGAAATAAATCTTAAGAAAATAAGTTAATTATTTTCGAAAACAAGGAGAGAGAGAAGAGAGAAAATCCTCCTGATCTGATCTTCTTATCTGTATCCCAACACAATCTGAAAATCTGGTGAAGATTCCCTTCAGATTCCTTGCCCGGTTGAGAAGCAGAATTTCCTCCTCGTTTCTCAGATCTAGTCAATCACCACAACTCCCAAAACCTGGTTTGCTGTGTGAAACTTATGATCTTGTGGTGTGTTGAGATCTGAGGAACTGAGGCCTATTTATAGGAAAATACTGGACTTCTATTGGGCTTGAGTTTCATGGGCCAGACCAGGGACCAGAATGCAAATAGAAAATAAGGCCTATCAATTAATTAATTCCCATATTCAACCCAGAATATAATTAATTAATTAATTAATTAATTAATTAATATTGATTCATTCCACCAGAGAATCAATACTGTCATACCTATTTGCTACCACGTTTTGAGGTACGGGTTGCATGGGCTCGGTATATCCCCACATTTAAGGTTACAGACATTCGTTAATTAATTTAAGCTCTGACAAGCTATTTAATTAATTAACATCTTATATTCCTGAATCAATCCACTCAAACCTTTTCACTTATGCTTGAACTTAATCAGCCTGCAAGACTTAGCATAACGAACCTTTTGAGTTGTTCAGGGAATGTCACCATCCTATACTGGATGTGGTTACCTAGTTCCAGTACCAGACAGTCATACACAAACTGCTATTACCCAAGATACAGATATACAAGCTCAACTAGAGCCTTTCACTGCAACTCAATGTAATACACAATCTGCATATACTTTTGTACCTTCATGTAGGCTTAGGATCTCGTCAAGCCATAGAGATCTAGATTCTTTTAATGTCAGATAAAAGGATCGATCTCGACTTAGGTCCTTATCAATGTGTGCACCGCACCAGCATACCAAGCCATCCAAGATAAGATGTTTATTACTGCGTATGCTGCAGCGTACACCGACAGTTTATCCTGGAACTGTCTCAGCTGTGATAACTATTTATATCTCGCTAGGTCAAATGATCCATACGATCTTCCGTGATCTTCTACACACCGTATGATCTCCCTATCGACGAGATAAGAGGATAATTGCGTTTGCGACACATGTTTGTTAATTCAGACAGGAGATGAAAATACAACATTTATGATTCCCAGTATATTAACCAATCGACCTTGTACATAATATACCAATCATAATGCTTTCAGTATATAAATCCATCAATTTTTCCTGCTAATTTCATGGTCTTGGACATGAAGGAAGATGGCAGCACACCCCTTATCTTGGGAAGGGAATTCTTGGATACAAGTGCTGCTTTATTGATTGTCGTGGTGGGGAGATCACTCTTCGAGCCAATGAGGAGAAGATTACTTTCAAGGTCTACAAAAGTCGGCAGCAATCCGGGTGCTATAGAATCACCTCCATTGAAAACTATGAAGAGAAAGAGGAAGAACTTGAGGAAGACAAGGAAGAACAAGCCTCTTAAGAGTGGGAGCAAGGGAATGAGGTGACCAAATTGTCAATTACACCATCTCATCCCAAGCTCACTGTTGTCATTCAAGACCGCTTGATTTATATGGTGGATGCACGAGGAAGGCGAGTGCGTTCTAGCCCGCCTTGGTTCTGAGAAAAGAGGTAGCGTCGAGTTACAACGTTAATAAAGCACTTGTTGGGAGGTAACCCAACCTTTACTTCCTTTGTTTTTAAATTTTCTTGTTTTTATTTTCAAAACTATACTTTTATTTTCGATTTTTTGTTTTTCTTTTAATTATTTTCAAAAAAAAATAGTGGAGGATTTACCTCTATTTCGATCGACATGCCTGATATCGATCAACACAGAGGAATGCACGAGTTATTCTTTTGATCCAGACTAAGAATCGACATGAAGGCTTTGTGTCGATCGACAGGGGCCATGTTGATCGACACAAAGTGCTAGCAGCCCTAATTCTTCGTCGCAATGAGCTGAAACCTCCGATGGATAAAAACGTTGATGTCTGAGATCAACACTCACCGAGTTCAAAATAAGTTTTGGGGATGTGAACAAGAATTCGAACTTCTCTATCCTTTTATTTGTTTTAATTGCTTTATTTTCCTTGCTTCTTGTGTACTTAAATTTTTACCTAGAAAAAAAATACGGATAAAGTGTGAAGAAAATTTTGTTTTTGAGTCTTGAACCCATTTGAACTGATTATGAGTTTGAAATCGATTGAAGAGGGTTTGATTTGATTTTGATTGTGGTTGATTGCCTATGAATGTAGAATACCGCATGATATGATCTAATTGAAACTTATACTTGCATGATGTTTAAGTGGATTGAAATTACTAAGGAAGAAGTTGTTGAACCCAAGTGAGAATTTGAGTCTTTTTCGTTTGATGTGAGATTCGCATGTATGTTTTCATTTCTCTAGAATTTGTTTTTGTTCTGTTTTAAGACTGAATAGTGTGCACAAAGATAGAAAATGATTTTAGGCCATCTTTGCTAGCCCAATTCCTAAACACTATCCCTTCATATTTTGAAACTATCCCTAGTAAGCCCCATTGTGCCTAACTCCGTTTTTTGTCTTGTCTATGAGATTTTCATGGAGTTATAATGGTTTTTGTCTTGTCTATAAAATTTAAGGAAGAAAAGGGTGGTTATATGTGTGGTATGGATAAGAAAATTGTAGTATAGTGGTGAATAAAAGATGGAAGGTTGTATAGCTAAAAAGAAAAGAATTAAAAGTCTCATAAGCCCTTAGAAAAAAAATGTGTCTATGATTGCAAAACTTTTGAACGGGTATAAAAGTTTCAAAAAGAGCAGAAAAGAGTTTAATTGTAATATTTGAGGAGAAGGGTAGATATTCATAGATGGTGGTTTAGATTGATTGAGGGCGTACAACTTGATTGATTTTTAGTCACTTGACCATATTTCCCTACCTTTCACAAAAAACCTAAATTACAACCTAATGAAAGTACTTTCTGATTCTTGAATTGTGTGTACGAATAAGCAGTGGAGATTCTAGAAATTTTGCAAGCCTGTGGTAGAAATTTCTCCATACGTGTTGTGAGTGCTTCCATTGAAACCCAAACACTTGTGTGAATGAGCGATACATTTCCTTATGAGTCTTCTGAAGTTGATGAATTTCTTATCTCTTTCAAAGTGCTTGTGTGATGTGAATTGATGATCCTTAATTGTGATGAATATTGTGAAGCATTGCACTTTCAATTGTTTGAGATTTCTTTTCTTTGATTGAGGACAATCAAGTATTCAAGTTTGGGTGTTTGATAAGCTCATATTTGTACTCACTTATCCATGTTTTTCTCCATTGTTGTAGTTCAATTAGTTTAGGTTTTTAGTTATTTATGTGCATGAGTCTGTTTTACAGGATGCCAAGCTCTTGATGGAGAGTTTTGCAGGTATTTTAGGCTAAAAAAGGTCAAATGATGAAAAGAGCCGTGAAGAACAGAGTTGCTGCTTCGATTGACACACGGGAAGTTGACCAAGTTGGAAGACGTGCATAAAATCCAAAACATTACCTCTGTGTCAATTGACGTGGTGCATGTCGATTGACACAGAGGTCGGATGTCGATCAAAGGCAAGACAAAGGAAGGAGGCTCGACATGCATGCAGGCATGTTGATCGACACCCCCAGTGTCGATTGACATGGAGGATGGAAAGGTTGATCGATATGAAGGAGAATCCCGTATTTTGACTCACATGTGTGTCGATCGACATGGTGCGTGACGATCAACACAAAAGCCCGAGAAGGAATTTTTGCCTTTTTTGGCAATTTTTTTTATTTTAGCTCAATACCTAAATTTGATATTTTGGATCCTGTATAAATAGGAAACTCTTAGGGCACGAATAACGTTAGTTTTTATGCATTATTTTACTTAAAATATTTTTGGCATTGGAGTTTTTACAAGACTTTGAAGTTTCTGATGGGTTTTGTATACTGAAAACATTTATTATAATGAGTATACAACAGTTTATTTCTCCTATCTGCTAACAATCGTACATGTATGAACAATGGTATCCTCTTGTCTCACCGATAGGGACGATCATATGGCGTGTTGTAGATCGCAGAAGACAGTATGATCACTTGACCTAATGAGACATAAACCTGATCACAGTCGAGACAGCGTATGAGGATACGTCTGTCCGGATGGCTGCGGCATTGTCGGAATAAGTAGTCTGTCTTGGTTACTTAACATGCTGGTACGCAGAGGTGGCGTATTGATGGACCGCAGTGAGATGTATTCGTCTGTCTGACATCAGCGAATACAAGATCTCGTTATATTGATTGAGTCCGAACTCTAACGAAGGTTCATGGGTTTGCACGGGTTGACTGTTGCTTTGACTTGCCATGGTGGAGATCTTGTATATCCGCATCTTGGGTAATAAAAGTTCGTGTAGTACCGCCTGAGACTGGGTTTAGGTAACCATATCCGAGTAATAAGATGGGGACATTCTCTGAGGAGCTCAATAACATTCATCGTGCCAAAGTCCTGCAGGCTGATTAATTTCAGGCACGAGTGATAAGGTTTGAGTGGTACTACTCAGGAATTATAAGATATTAATTAATTGTAGTTAGAGCTTGTCAGAGGCTCCGATTAATTAATGGATGTCCGGTAACCTTAAATATGGGGATTCTCAATAAATGCAGCCCGTTCTCATAACGTGGTAATAAAGGGGCAGGTCAGTATTAATTATGTGGTGAAAAAGAATTAATATTAATTAATTAATTGTGTCCTGGGTTGTGGATATGGGAATTAATTAATTTATAGGCCCACTTTATTATTTGCATTAGGTCCCAGGTCTGGCCCAATAAATGTGCTGAATTGAGCCCAGGAGCCCACTAGGGTTTTACAACCCTAGGTCTATAAATAGACCTCTCACTCTCTCAAACCCTAGCCACTTCATAACATAGTTGAAACACACTAAACCTAGAGAGAGAGAGAGAGTGGGCGCAGATAAAGGAGGAGAATTTTCGAAATCTGGTCCTGCTCAAGTCACTGATCTACGGAGTCCTCACCAGTAGTAGATCTGATCAGCACCGGGATACAGATTTGAAGATCTAATCTGGAGAACAACAGATTTCTTCTTCCCTTTTCTTTATTTTCATTTTTCTCTAGAAATTAGTATTCTAATTTCTGTTTCCGCAGAGAAATCGAATTGCGTGGTTAAATTGAAGTTTGGAATTCAAACGCAAAAGATCGGTACAGAGACGACGGAATTACGGTAATCTCTCAATCCAAAAATATGCATTAAATTCATAGGAGCATGCTAGGGTCTTGTGAATTTAGATTATGTGCAATATCCATAAATCGATCCGGTTCAAATTAGTTTTGGTGATTCGGTTCACGGAAAAACCCTACAATTGGTATCAGAGCGAGGTTTCTGATTTATGGCTCTGTTGTTCATAATTAAATTCGATATGCATGTATGAATTTATTATTTTGTGGATGTTGGTTTTTGTTCCTCGTGGCAACCTGTTGATTCAGCCCGCAGTGGTTTATCCGTGTAGGGCTGAATTGTTTCTGAAAATTCATGAGAAAATCCATGATTAGTGTAGATTTGAAAATTTGTAATAGAATAGATTTTCTGTAATTTTTCAAATTATGTAATTGGATGGGTCGAGACGAAGAACGAAAACGGAGCATGGCGGCGGCGCAGGGCAGGCACGCGGTGGGGGCGTGCGGCGCGCGCACGGCCCACGCAGGCAGCACCCACGACGCGCGGCCTGCGCGCGCGCGAGGCAGGCCACGAGCGTGGGCGCGGCAGGCGCGGGCGCACGGGGGCGCATGGCACGGCAACAGCGTGCGGCGGTGCTGGGCGCAGCGGCTGGTCGGCGACGGCTGTGGCTGTCATCGGCTGCTGCTGTCCCATCGCGGTGGCTCGTGTTTTTGATGGTTTGTGCAATCCTGTGTAAACCCTAGGGTTTGCATTAGGGTTAGGGCAAATCATCAAATCACATAGGCCTAAATCCCAAAAGATTTGGTGAATCAATTTTGGAGGCCCTTGAAGATTTGGAAGATTTGAAAAAGATTTTGATTTATCCAAATTAATTCAAATTCAAATTGTAATAGATAGATTTTTTTTTTCTATTTTGTGGGGCCACGAGGAATTTTTGTTTGCTTTAATTGTCCTTGTATGATATGTGATTTATTTATGTGCGCAATTAAGCATGTGTAGATAATAGGAAAAGCATGATTTATCGCTTTTATTATTTACAGCTTTCCAAGCATGCTTATGTGATTAATTTCTTGTTGGATTATATTTTGGGAATTTTTGGACTTGTATTATTACATGCAAAAATTTGGAAAATATAATGACAAAGAAATTATGTGTGCGCATAAAGAAACCTTTTAAAAGAAAAATACTAAGCAGATTTTTTTAATTAAAATCAATAGACCTCCACAAAGCGGTCCTAGGCTGTAAGTGTATCTCTCGTTCTAGTAAACGTCTACGAGTGTAGCTTGCTAGTTCCTAGAGGTGCATGGGTACGGTTGTTGGGATTTCTAGACAAACAATTTAAATCATGTGAATAGTGGGAGTGTTTTGCGTAAACGTCTACGAGTGTAGCTTGCGTAGATCTCTTTTACAAGTATTCTAGGATTGATTTAAATTATAGATAACAAAATCTTTAAGGGATGTACGGTATGGTTACGTGCCATGCTAAACTGTCTCTTTTGGCCAGAGTTAAATTTGTGGTTAATTGCTTAGAAGCATCTTAGAATATAATGCAAGAATTGTATCCCTGTTCTTGAGAGATGGCTTGGTCTAAGGTTTTCACTAATTATTAATTTCTAGTATCAAAAGCATCCTGACATGGTAGTGAAATTAAATGTATTGGGGCTTAAAACCCGCAGTTCTGGTTGAGGGTGACATCGTAAACATCTACGAGTGTAGCTTGCGGTGGGAACTCTTGGGCAATTAGTGGAAAACATTTGTATTTGATTTATTAAAAGGTTTTCAATGCATTTGTTTTCGAAGTTCTACATGTATGTTCTTATTTAAGATTTATTATTGTTTTAGATATGTCTGTGTCTACTGTCGATCATATACTTGCTCTCAATCCTCTAACTGGTCCAAACTTCCATGAATGGAGTTTCTGCATCAAACACATCCTTTATCTGAAAAATCAAGCACATGTTCTTTACATGGATCCACTGTTGCGCTCTCAAAGAGGAGTATGCAAGCTTGAGCTTGAATTCTATGAAAGATGGGAGGATGCTGATGAGTTTGCCTTCTGGCTCATCACGGGTTCCCTGTCTAGAGAATTAAGGCATAAGTCTGAGCACCTCGAAAGGGCTGGAGAGCTTTGGAAGGAACTCTCGACAGCTTTTGGCAAAGTGGAGCGAACTATTAAGTGTAAGCTTGTACACAATCTTGTGTGCAAGAAGATGGTTGAGGATAGTTTAGTGACAAACGCACATGATGTCTGTGATTGATCTCATGAGACAGTTTACTGTGCGGGGTGGTAATATCAGTGCGCAAGGCGAGATTGATATTATCTTTAATTCTCTTCTGGAATCCTATTATGACTTTAAGGTAGTTGCTGCTGCAAAGGGAGAGTATGCTCTGCATGAGCTGCTTGAGGACCTTATAGTGGAGCAGTCTACCATGCGAGCACGGAAACCTATTCTGTCTGGTTCTAGTACTGGTTCGACAACCTCTAAGGTTGGAGACGATGGTGCTGAGAGCAAGTTCAGGAAAACAGGCAGTGATAGCAAGTCTAGGAAGGGGAAGAGAGTCAAGGTCACTCCAAAGAAGAACGAGTGTGCTGGATGCGGAAAGGTGGATTGTCTGAATGCCAAGGGACAAGGTACGTCATTTGCATTTGTAACGGAAACATGTTTAGCATCGGTTTCTACTCATTCGTGGGTAGTGGATACTGGAGCTACTGATCATGTTTGTTACATTTTGCAGGGGTTCACACCGAGGAGGGTGCTGAAGAATGACGAGGTTACCATCTCGATGGGGAACGCAGCACAAGTGAGTGCAGCAGCCATTGGAGATTTCACCTTGTACTTTGATGATTCTGTTTTTACTTTGAGAGATGTTTTGTATGTGCCGGATTTTTGGCGAAACCTTATTTTGGTTTCAAAACTTTATGTTGATGGATATTCAGTTATTTTTGATAGTGGTGTTTCTATCATTGGTAATAACGGTGTTATCTGTCGTGGAATGCTGAATAATTCTCTCTATGTTGTTAACTGTAATCATAAGTCTTCCGCAAGTATTGCATGTAATTCATCCGTAATTGATAATCCTAGAAAGAGAAAATTTACTTCTTCTGATGAGGATCTTACATATCTCTGGCACTTGAGACTGGGTCACATAAGCTTGAAGCGGATTCAAAGACTTGCAGATGACGGTACATTGGACCTAGTCCGGGCTGTACCTTATCAAGTCTGCGAATCCTGCATCGAGGGCAAGATGTCAACTAGGCCTTTTAAGGCTAGTCAGTCTCGAGCAGAGGAAGTGTTGGAATTGATCCATTCTGACTTATGTGGACCGATGTCCACGCAGGCTCGTGGAGGGTACGAGTACTTCGTCACTTTCATTGACGATTACTCAAGGTACGGATACGTTTACCTGCTTTGCTACAAGTCTGAATGCTTTGAGAAATTCAAAGAGTTCAAGGCTGAAGTAGAAAAGAAGGTCGGGAAAACTATCAAGTCGCTGCGATCTGACCGCGGTGGCAAATACCTCGATAACGAGTTCCTACAATATTTGTCAGAAAATGGGATTACATCCCAGTGGACTGCACCGGGTACTCCCCAGCAAAACGGTGTAGCTGAAAGAAGAAATAGAACTCTTATAGAGATGGTAAGATCAATGATGAGTTATGCAAACTTACCAATTTCGTTTTGGAGCTACGCATTAGAGACAGCAGCTTACGTGCTTAATGTGGTGCCTTCTAAATCAGTTTCTAAGACGCCTTCTGAGCTCTTCCTTGGTCGCAAACCTAGTTTGTGCAAGTTTAAAGTATGGGGCTGTCCGGCACACGTACTGTCGAAGGAACATGATAAGTTAGAAAGCAGGTCAAAAGTAATGTTGTTCATAAGGTATCCCAGACAAATGAAATGTGGTTACTTTTACTGTCCTGAGAGTCAAAGAGTCGTTGTTAGTACCAATGCTAGATTCTTGGAGGACGAGTATGTGAGTAATCACAGGTCAAGGAGTGATATCGCTCTTCAAGAAAATTAGAACGAGAATGCAATTCCAAGGGAAGGGGAACGTGTAGATGTGGGTGCACCTGTGAGAGGTACAACACCACAGACACTTTCTTCAGTGCAAGGTGCAGGATCACAAGTCACTGCACCTACTACTGACACAACACCGATGCCTCGTAGTGGGAGAGTTATTTTTCAGCCGGAAAGGTACATGTTCGTGGGTGAGTCTTTGGACTTGAGCCCGGAAGACAGACATGAGGACTCTGATCCACTGACTTACAAAGTGGCAGTGCAGGACAAGGATGTTGCCAAATGGCGTGTCGCCATGGATTCTGAAATTGAATCCATAACTGCTATTGATGTATATCAGAAAACTGATTTGCCAGATGGCTTTAGGGCCATAGGGTGCAAATGGGTATACAAGAGAAAGAAAGGGGCGGATGGAAAGATCACGGCTTTTAAAGCCAGGCTGGTGGCAAAGGGTTATAGTCAGAAAGAGGGCATTGACTATGACGAAACCTTTTCACCCGTAGCCATGCTCAAATCCATCCGGATACTCCTTTCCATAGCTGCACATATGGACCTCGAGATCTGGCAGATGGATGTCAAAACCGCTTTTCTAAACGGTTACCTTGAAGAAGGTAGAGACATCTATATGCAGCAACCCGAGGGTTACATAAGCAAGGGCGAAGAACATCTTGTCTGGAAGCTTAGGAAGTCCTTGTATGGACTTAAGCAAGCTTCAAGGTCGTGGAACTTACGTTTCAACGATGTGATTAAATCCTATGGATTTGCACAGTTGGAAAACGAAAGCTGTGTTTACCGACTTTGTGTCAGTGGAAGCGTGGTCTTCCTTGCACTATACGTTGATGACATACTCTTATTTGGAAACAACAAGGGAGTGATGTCCGAAATCAAGGTTTGGTAACAGTTCCAAATGAAGGATCTGGGAGAAGCTGGCTACATTCTTGGTATTAAGGTCTTACGAGATCGTAAGAGAAGAATGTTGAGCTTATCCCAGGCATCCTATGTGGACACTGTGATAGCCCGGTTCAGCATGCAACTCGCCAAGAAAGGCTTGCTACCTTTCAGACATGGCGTTCGTCTTTCTAGTGGGCAGTGTCCTCAAACACAGCGGGAGAAAGACGAGATGAGTCTTGTACCATACGCTTCGGCGGTGGGCAGCCTCATGTATGCGATGCTGTGTACCAGGCCAGATATCTGTTATGTCGTTGGCATGGTAGCAAGATATCAGTCTAACCCTGGACAGGCGCACTGGACTGCTGTAAAGCACATCCTCAAGTATTTGAAAAGAACTAGGAATTTCTGCCTAGTTTATCAAAGTGAGGATTTGTGTCTTGTGGGTTATACAGACTCGGATTTCCAAAAAGACCAGGATGAGAAGAAATCGACCTCAGGATATGTGTTTACCCTGGGAGGTGGAGCTGTATCTTGGAGGAGCTCAAAGTAGAAATGCATTGCTGACTCCACCATGGAGGCGGAATATGTCGCCGCCTCCGACGCCTCGAAAGAGGGGTATGGCTCCGGAACTACCTTTTAGAGTTGGGCGTGATCCCGAGTTTGCCGAGGAGTATCACAATTTATTGTGATAACTCTGGTGCAGTGGCAAACTCAAAGGAACCGCAGTCTCAAAGGGAAAGCAAACACATAGAGAGAAAGTACCATATCATACGAGAAATCGTATCAAGGGGCGATGTGCTGATTAAGAAGATTGACACTGCTGACAATCTTGCTGATCCTTTTACCAAGAGCTTGTCGCAGAAAGTTTACGAAAGACATATTCGTGAGCTGGGTCTGATGTGGATGCCGACCACTGATAGTGGTTAAAGAGACAGCAGACTAGATAGACGGACTATATACTCTGTAATAGCTTAGTTATGCTTTGAGTATAAGTGGGAGATTGATGGGTTTTGTATACTGAAAGCATTTATTATAATGAGTATACAACGGTTTATTTCTCCTATCTGTTAACAATCGTACATGTATGAACAATGGTATCCTCTTGTCTCACCGATAGGGACGATCATACGGCGTGTTGTAGATCGCAGAAGACAGTATGATCACTTGACCTAATGAGACATAAACCTGATCACAACCGAGACAGCGTATGAGGATACGTCTGTCCGGATGGCTGCGACATTGTCGGAATAAGTAGTCTGTCTTGGTTACTTGACATGCTGGTACGCAGAGGTGGCGTATTGATGGACCGCAGTGAGATTTATTCGTATGTCAGACATCAGCGAATACAAGATCTCGTTATAATGATTGAGTCCAAACCCTAACGAAGGTTCAGGGGTTTGCACGGGTTGACTGTTTCTTTGACTTGCCATGGTGGAGAGTCTAAGAAACGTGCTCGTATATCCGCATCTTGGGTAAAAGCATTTCGTGTAGTACCGCCTGAGACTGGGTTTAGGTAACCATATCCGAGTAATAGGATGGGGACATTCCCTGAGGAGCTCAATAACATTCATCGTGCCAAAGTCCTGCAGGCTGATTAATTTCAGGCACGAGTGATAAGATTTGAGTGGTACTACTCAGGAATTATAAGATATTAATTAATTGTAGTTAGAGCTTGTCATAGGCTCCGATTAATTAATGGATGTCCGGTAACCTTAAATATGGGGATTCTCAATAAATGCAGCTCGTTCTCATAACGTGGTAATAAAGGGGTAGGTCAGTATTAATTCTGTGGTGAAAAAGAATTAATATTAATTAATTAATTGTGTCCTAGGTTGTGGACATGGGAATTAATTAATTTATAGGCCCACTTTATTATTTGCTTTAGGTCCCAGGTCTGGCCCAATAAATGTGTTGAATTGAGCCCAGGAGCCCACTAGGGTTTTACAACCCTAGGTCTATAAATAGACCTCTCACTCTCTCAACCCTAGCCACTTCATAACATATTTGAAACACACTAAGCCTAGAGAGAGAGAGAGTGGGCGCCGATCTGGAGAAGAAAGGAGGAGAATTTTCGAATTCTGGTCTTGCTCAAGCCACAGATCTACGGAGTCCTCACCAGTAGTAGATCTGATCAGCACCGGGATACTGATCTGAAGATCTAATCTGGAGAACAACAGATTTCTTCTTCCCTTTTCTTTATTTTTGTTTTTCTCTAGAAATTAGTATTCTGATTTTTGTTTCCGCAGAGAAATCGAATTGCGTGGTTGAATTAAAGTTTGGAATTCAAACGCAAAAGATCGGTACAGAGACGACAGAATTACGGTAATCTAACAATCCACAAATATGCATCAAATTCGTAGGAGCATGCTAGGGTTTTGTGAATTTAGATTGTGTGCAATATCCATAAATCGATCCGGTTCAAATTGGTTTTGGTGATTCGGTTCACGGAAAACCCTACAGTTTCCTTTTCAATTGTTGAGGTAATTAATAATATGCTTTCTTTATTCTCAGTCATGATTTGTGGCTAGAAACCCTAGCATGTTCTAGGGCTTTTGATATTCTTTTCTGATGCATGTTTGAATGAAATCAACTCTAAAGCATGGTTTAATTATTTTGTACACTGGTCTTCATATATGATTAAGTATTTTGGACACTGGTCTTCATATATGTTGTTGCAACAATGCTCGATGTCTGATGAAACAAACATACAACGAACCATAATATCATATTATCTCGCCTATAGGGATGACCATATGGTGTGTAGGAGATCACAGAGGATCATATGTGTCGTTTGACCTATCGAGATATAAACAGTATCACAGCTGAGATAGTCTCTGGATAGGCTATCGGTCTAAGCTGCGGCACATCGGTTCATAAGTGGGCTTATCCTAGCTACTTGATGTGTCGGTACAAAGTTATGTATTGATGGGATCAACAGTGGGACGTGCCATTCTCATTGACATATGAATGAGCCAGATCCCTAACAGACTTCCTATGATCTTAAACCTAACTGAAGGATAAGGGGCACACACAGATTGACCACATTTTGATTTACCAAGGTGGCGAGTCTTTCTTGTACTCTAATACTCGTATTTTGGGTGTTGGCAATTTGTGTGTGGCCTGCTTAGGCTGGACGCTTAGGTAAGCATATCCGTTTCAGGATGGTGACATTCCCTAAGGAGCTCACAAGGTTCATTATGCTAAACCCTGCAGGTTGAATTATCTAATTCAGGCATAAATGAAAATGAGTGAGTGGTATTACTCAGGAAACAAGAGATTAATTAATTATGACTGATTGTCAAAAGCCAAATTAATTAATGAATGTCTAAAACCTTAAATATGTGGATCATGTTAGTTTGGTGCAACCCGTTCCTAATAATGTGGTAATAAAGGGGCGAGTCAGCATTGTTACCGTGGTGAAGGTTAAAACAATGTTTTATTAATTAATTATGTTCTGTGTTGAACAAGGAAGGATTAATTAATAAAGAGGGCCCACTTTATTATTTGCATCTGGTCCCTGGTCTGGCCCATGAATTGCTCAAGCCCATTAGGGTTAGGGTTTCTCAAAACCCTAACACTATAAATATGCCTTCTCTCTATCAGATCATTAATGATTCAGTATATTGAGTAAAATTGAGAGAGAAATGGCGGCGGCAATCTGAGGGAGGAACTTGAACGATTTCTCCAGATCTCGGATCCAACTTGGTAGATAATCATCACCAGATTTCCAAGGAGCAAGGGAACAGATCAGAAGATCAGATCTGTAGAAACAACTGTTCATCGCCATTGATCAGATTAAGATCCAGATCAATTTCATCGTTATTACCTCCGATCTAGATCTGTAGATCAAACGGTGAAATCAGGTATTCCCTAAATTCCATCATCTGCAATTAATTTTGTAGGAGCATGCATTGGTTCGCATGGTTTATTTAATTGAAATTTGTTCCTGGTACCCTAAGAACGAACCTTGGCAAGAATTTAATTAATGGCAACTCACGTTGTCCATCGTAGACTCAAACCTTACAATTGGTATCAGAGCGAGGTTCATGTTCTTAGGCTCTATCTTGGATGAATTGAATTTAAATGAATATGTATGTTCATGGATGGATTTAAATTGTCGTGTATGTTTTGTTCGCGTGGCCTTCTCATTTTTGGATCTATTTTTCACCACGAGAAAATCCGTGTTTAGATTTGATAGGGAAAAATTGTAATAGATTGTAGATCTGTAATTTTTGTATTTTATTTTATTCAAATCTGTAAAATTGAGATCCGGAAGAACGAGAAACGAAGCGAAGAACAGACATGGAACAACACCCATTAGGGTTCAGCCCTTCACCCACCAGATCTCGCCGGCGGAGCGGCGACCACGGCGGCAGGCGATAGAATGGCGGTGGGTGGCGGCGGCAGGGGTTCTTTCCTACGGCTGGACCGCGCCCTAGGTCTGATTGCTGCTGCTCATTTTTCTGGCGATGATGCAGGTCCTGTCCGGTGAGTGCAGGTGGCTGCGCGCTTCAGGCGTGCGGCGATGGTTGTGTCCTGGTGCAGGCAGGGCCGCACGCACGGTGGCTGGGGCACTGGGCTGCTTCGCGGCCGGTGGCAGCATGTCGCAGCATGCGCAAATGGGTGGCGGCGGCGGGGAGTTTTCCCTACGGCTGGGCCGCGCCCGTCCCTCTCTCTCCCCGTCGCGTTTTGCTCCAAAAACCGACAACATGGCTGTGGAAGAAGCAGACGACGGCGGTGGTGGTTGCGCACGGTGGAACAAGCTGGGCTGTGTGCGCTAGCAGTCGCACGGAGAAGTAGGCTGCGCGCGCGGGAGTTGCAGCGGCTACAGCTGCTTCTGATTCGCGCGGCTGCTCTGGCGACGACTCCAGCAGCGACGGCCGGCGGTGGTGGCAGCATGCGCGGGTTCCGGCTACAAGCGACGGCCGGAGAGGCGGCGCGGCGGCTGCTGCAAGGCTATGGCGGCTGATTGGAAACTAGGGTTTCCAAGCCCGGGCTGGAAATCGGGCTTTTCAGCCTGGAGGCAGCCCGCAGTCTGAAAATTAGGGTTTGGCTGCTGTTTGGGCAGAAACCCTAATTTGAAGCCCAATTGTTGTTGAAGCAATCCAAATCAGATTTCAAGTCCAACGGAGGCCTAGTTTGAGGATCTGTATTACAATTAAATCTTGTAATAGTTAGATTTAATTTATTTTCATGTAATCGCATCTGAGGGGCCATGAGAATTTATATGTTTATTTATTTATTCTCGTATTGATGTGATTTATTATGTGTGCACTAGTAAATAATAGGAAAGCATGCTCATTTGCTTTAATTATTTACTTTTATAAGCATGTTGCAATTTAATTTTTGAGCATGTCTTATGTGATTTATTTTATGTTTTAAATTATGTCTATAAATTCCGGAGTCATATTAATTTATGATGGAATTTTGGGTGTGACATAATTTATGGGAACATAAAATAATGTGTGCGCATGAAACATTTAGAATTAAAAATACTAAGCTGGATTTTGGTTCTTTTCTAACCAAGATCATTAGACCTCCACAAATACGACTTCTCATTGGAAGTGGGGTATCTCGAAGCGTAAACTGTCTACTTGGGTAGCTTACGTTAGGGGTTCCTCACCAGTTCCAATGCGATGAGGTTTCCAAATAAAACACTTATTTTAAGATGAGAAGTGGGAGCCTCTAAGCAAACGGTCTACTTGGGTAGCTTGCATTGAGACAACTTTCACTGGTCTCTAAGATTAATCTAAGTGGGATAACAAAGGATGTTAAGGGCGTGAGGCATGGGTCCTGTACGTATGCCAAATCGCCTTTTATCATCCAGAGTTAGGATTGTGGTTTATCAAGCTTAGATGTTGCCTGGAGTATAACTCATTTGTGATGTCCCTGCTCCGGATAGGTGAACATGGTCTTAAGATCTCCAATATTAATTTCTTTTGCTTAAGATACCTGGCATGTTAAGAAATTAATAGATCTTTTATGATCTGGTTGAGCGTTTTTCGTAAACGGACTACTCGGGTAGCTTGCGACAAATTAGCTTGGGCAATTGGAGGAAACAAATTGCATTGTTTTAACTAAAGGTTCTATGCATATTTGTTTCAATTTTTCGTAGTATGTGCTTAATTTAATTTGCTTATTTGTTTTCAGATATGTCCATGAATAATGTCATTAATATCCTCGCTCAAAATCCTCTCAATGGTCCGAATTTTCTTGAATGGAAACGTAATTTGGATTATATCCTTGTTGCGGAAGAACACAAGTTTGTCCTTACTGATCCTTGTCCGCCAGTCCCAGCTGCTGATGCTACTGTCGAGCGGCAGCAGTCTTACAATAAGTGGATCAAGTCTAATAATGTAGTGAAATGCTACATGATGACCACTATGAGTAAAGTACTGCAGCTGCAACATCAGCATTATGATAAGGCCTGTGAGATTATGAATAATCTAACAGCGGCTTATGGGGAGACGGACATAACTATCAGATTCAATCTCATGAAGGAGATTGTGAGTAAGAAAATGTCTGAAGGCAGTTCAGTGAGAGAGCACGTGGTTGCCATGACTCACCTCATGGATGAACTAACGTTTCATGGTGGTGGTATTGATGCGGAAGCCCAAGTCGATATCATACTAAACTCTCTTCCCAAGTCCTTTGAAAACTTCAGGTTGAATGATGTGATGAGCAAGAAGGAGTATACTCTTAATGAGTTACTCAGTGACTTGATGGCAGCACAATCCCTGATGGAACCCGAGAAAGCAGTTTTTGTTTCTTTTGGTAGCCGGTCTGCTGCTCATAAACGAGCGAAACCTAAGAGAACGGCTAGGAATAAGAACAAGAAAACTGCTGGTGGGAACAATGGAGTTTATGCTCCAAAGAAAAAGGCTGGGAAAGTTAAAGGAAAGGGCAAGTGTTACCGTTGTGGCAAGCTAGGACACTGGAAAGCAAACTGTCCAGGTGTTAACACCAATGGACAAGGTACGTCATCATTTACATGTTTAGTATCAGTTTTCTACTCCTTGTGAGTAGTGGCTACTGTGAATACTAATCATGTAACAGACGTTTCAATATTGTCTATCGAGAATGATAGTTTCATGTACCCGTTATGTGTTAGCAGAAGCGTGGTTTTCCTGGCACATTATGTAGATGGTATTTTCACTTTCGGAAACGGAGTGGAGATATTGTCAGGCATACAGAGATGGTTATCGGAACAGTTTCAGAAGTAGGACTTATGAGATTTTGGAACATCTTTTGAATTAAGGTCTTGTGTTATCACAAGAAAAGGATGTTCAGGTATCTCAATTCGCTTAAATTGATTATGTGGTAAGTCGTTCATAGCAAGAAAGATTGTTATCTTTCTATATTGTAAATGAACGAAGTTAGATATTTGTAATGCTATAAGCATGTTAAACAGATATCAATTCAACTCAGGACAAGCACATTGGTTTACAAATGTGCCATGTGAGTTGAATGGCATCGACTATCCAGGAGGATCATAAGGAAAGGAAATCGACCTCTAACTATGTGTTTGCCTTGGAGGAGGAGTTATAGGAATCTAACACAAGAGTGTGTTGCTGATTCCGGTATGAAGGCTGTGGTTTTTGACAACTTCATTAGCTTTGCAAGAAGCAGTATAACTTCGTTGTTATCCTCTAGAGGTGTGTGTTCTGAGTTTGCCTAATAAATCACATGCAATTGTGATCATGTTGGTGCAATGACATACTCAGGGGAACCCAAGACTCACAAGGTGGTGAAGCACATAGGATGTGTGATATCACATCATACGAGAAATTGTGACAAGTGGTAACGTGAGTGCAGTGAGAGTGATTGACGGTATAGACACACTTAATACTTTGATAAAGCAATGGTATTATGCTTTAAGTATAAGTGGGAGATTGTTGGGATTATATACTGAAAACATATATGATTAAGTGTTTTGTACACCGATCTTCATATATGTTGCTGCAACAATGCTCGCTGTCTGATGAAACAAAAATACAACGAACCATAATATCCTATTATCTCGCCTATAGGGGATGACCATATGGTGTGTAGGAGATCACAGAGGATCATATGAGTCGTTTGACCTAGCAAGATATAAACAGTATCACAGTTGAGACAGTCCCTGGATAGACTGTCGGTCTAAGCTGCGGCACATCGGTTCATAAGTGGGCTTATCCTAGCTACTTGATGTGTCGGTACATAGTTATGTATTGATGGGATCAACAGTGGGATGTGCCATTCTCATTGACATATGAATGAGCCAGATCCCTAACATACTTCCTATGATCTTAAACCAAACTGAAGGATAAGGGGCACACACAGATTGACCACACTTTGATTTACCAAGGTGGCGAGTCTTTCTTGTACTCTAATACTCGTATTTTGGGTGTTGGCAATTTGTGTGTGGCCTGCTTAGGCTGGACGTTTAGGTAAGCATATCCGTTTCAGGATGGTGACATTCCCTGATGAGCTCACAAGGTTCATTATGCTAAACCCTGCAGGTTGAATTATCTGATTCAGGCATAAGTGAAAAGGAGTGAGTGGTATTACTCAAGAAATAAGAGATTAACTAATTATGGCTGATTGTCATAAGCCAAATTAATTAATTAATGTCTAAAACCTTAAATATGTGGATCATGTTAGTTTGGTGCAACTAGTTTCTAAGAACGTGGTAATAAAGGGGCGAGTCAGCATTGTTACCGTGGTGAAGTTTAAAATAATGTTTTATTAATTAATTATGTTCTGGGTTGAACAAGGAATGATTAATTAATAAAGAGGGCCCACTTTATTATTTGCATCTGGTCCCTGGTCTGGCCCATGAACTGCTCAAGCCCATTAGGGTTAGGGTTTCTCAAAACCCTAACACTATAAATATGCCTTCTCTATATCAGATCATTAATGATTCAGTATATTGAGTAAAATTGAGAGAGAAACGGCGGCGGCAATTTGAGGGAGGAACTTGATCGATTTCTCCAAATCTCGGATCCAACTTGGTAGATAATCCTCACCAGATTTCCAAGGAGCAAGGGAACAGATCAGTAGATCAGATCTGTAGGAACAACTGTTCATCGCCATTGTTCAAATTCAGATCCAGATCTATTTCATCGTTATTGGCTCCGATCTAGATCTGTAGATCAAACGGTGAAATCAGGTATTCCCTAAATTCCATCATCTGCAATTAATTTTGTAGGAGCATGCATAGGTTTGCATGGTTTATTTAATTGAAATTTGTTTTTGGTACCCTAAGAACGAACCTTGGCAAGAATTTAATTAATGGCAACTCACATTGTCCATCGTAGACTCAAACCCTACAAGTAGAGGAAGAAGAGCGACTGAAAGAACAAGAAGAACGAATCCGGCGCCTGGAAGGGAGAAGAAAAATGGAAGAAGACTTGAGAAGGCTACAAGATGAAGAAGAGAGAGGAACGAAGGAGGATCGAAGAAAAAGAACGAATCAGAAGAGAAGAGAGAGAAGCTATAGTGGACAACTTCATGTAGGTAAAACTCGAGACCCTCAGGAAAGTGAAGAAAACCACCGCCAGCTCATCAAGTGCCAAAAATGTTGCTGATTCAGACTCTTCAATGACAAATAAGTAATTCCTCTACTCCTTCTAAGTCTTCTGGCGTTAAAACAAATGTTTGTAATTTGGGTGTGTGTTTGCTTGTACTTCATCGTTGTCCAACGCTGAATTAATTGATATAGATGAAATTACACATTCAGAGTAATCAACAAATTGCGTGGATTGTTGATGTGCGTGATATGTTCCTGCAAGCTGCTTGATAATCATGTGTGAATGTGCTTTATACTTATCCGATAAATGATTCAAAAGCCACTTACTTGAAGCAAAAAGTTTTAATCGAGCAATACCTTTGATATTTTGAGGGGGAACATTTAGGAATCATACTGAGTCTAAGGGAGTTGAGATGTTGAGAATAGAATTGATAGGAATATGTTGTAATCTCAGTAATCAGCTTTCCCATGATCAGTTAGTTAGAATTAAGGCTTTGAT
>JAPKLW010000145.1:852322-871024 GCA_026898455.1 Plectranthus barbatus
ACCCCTTGATCTAAATTGTATTTTTATTGGTTTTGGTGCATCAAAGCACAGTAGATCTAGCTTCTAGCAACTTAGTATCGAGTCATATTGTAAAAGTCCTGTATAAGATACATCTACTCGAGTTGTAATAGAACTAGAAGAAAAGAATCAAAGAATGCTAAAAGAATTAGCAAGATCCGAAGATTGTCGGAGACGCCAGTAAAGGCGAGCAAACACGAAGGAATGTTGGACACGCCTAATAGAATGCTCAAGTAATGAAGCAAGCATGCTGCGGGATCTGACCGTCGTGTGAAGTGACACACAATTCTCACGTCAAATTATCAATCCGAGATCTTTTCTATTCACTCTCATGGAAACTATTTACTCGTAAGAAGATGCATCAATAGCTAGGCAATACAATAGTCGTTGGTTTTCTTTATCTATCTATCTATGAATTGCAAACTAAACTACAAATTTCATACAATCAAACATTCAACAATTTGCTAAATTCATCAATCAATTACTTCTATCAAATGCTTGGGTAGATTAGAGTAACAAGTCCAACAATCTTAGAATGAAGTGAGTGTTTGTAAACTTCAATTGAGCCAAATTAAACCGAGCTATGTTGTAAACGATTTTAATTCCTATGAAGTTGAGCAATCGACACTATCCTAGTCAATCCCCTTTGTACCGGTGAATTGTCCGTAGATGAAATTAGAAATCTCAAACAGCAACGTTATCGATCCCTAACTCACTCCAAATCGACCGTCGATTGTTGCCCTATAATCCTAGTTCCGCACATGGATTGGAACTAAAACTATATGATTATGCACTTATCACGACGTTTTCGTCCGCGTATAGGCTGCAACGGTCACATCAACTACCTATAGATTGGCTATTACCTACATCAAATAGGTATGAACAAGCTCAAGTGCAAATCAAGACTTCATAGAAAAGTAAACAAACATAGAAGGTTCAATCCATCTCAATATCCATATTACAACACTACCTTAGGAATTTAGCTCCTCATACCTTGAATTTGAAGCAATACAAGTTGAAAGATAAGAATTGACATTACAAAGCTTCAAGGTCAAAATTGATCTTCTATGATTGCCTTCGTTGAATCCAATCCACCTAATTCCTTCTTCAATTGTCACCAAGTTTATGGAATGATCCTTGGTTCTCCTTGATTCAAGTGGAGAAAGAGGTGTAGAAATGAATCTAAATGGAGGTTAGTGACGGTTATTCTTCAATTTGGCAAAATGTTGTTCATTTAATTGATTTTCCCCCTTTTATAGACGAGCTAGCAGGGCCTCAGATCGCCCGAGCCATCCAAGGCTCGCCTGAGCTATCCTGGGAACCGCAACAATCTGGGAAGCGTGCTAGGGCTCGGTCAAGCCAGAACCGCTCGACCGAGCGAGGCCTCTGCCTGCCAGGCTCGGTCGAGCCTGTACTGCTCGGCCGAGCGAGGCCTCTGCCCGGCTCAGCTCGGCCGAGCCTACTTCGCTCGGCCGGGCGAGTCCTCCAAGCTTCCGAAAGCCTCCTTACGTTCCGCTCGGGCGAGCCTAACCTCCTCAGACTCCAAACTCGGGCGATTTTCCTCCAAAACTTCCCAAAATACGCCGTATTATGCTCAAAACATATCCTTCATCATTTCAAACACAAAAACAAGACTAAAGAACAGCGAAAGCATATGATATTAGGGTAAAATGGCCACAAACATGCACGCTCACACATCGAAAAATAAGTTATTTTACACACATATCATAATCCCCCAAACTTGAACCTTTGATTGTCCTCAATCAAAACAAAGTAAAGCAATCAATAAACCTCATCAAACAACCTCATAGCTCATCATAGTCATCTTGGCATGCTCTTATCGAATGAGATTATCACCTAACTTTGTGACACGGTTAATGCGAATGACTGAAACCACTCATCAACATTGGATAAAGAAATGAAAGCACTCCCTTACATGTTTAAGGATTGATGAATTCACTCATTCACAAGATATCGAGCACAATTTCCATAGGCTTGAAACAATTCTCACCACTATACTACAATGAGTTGGCTCCTAAAATCAAAAAGGTCTTTATTTTTGGTTATAACGTGGCTTACTAAAAGGTAGGTGGTTTTGGGCTAAAGTGACGAACTTCCCCATATCCCAAAACTCCCAAACTTATTCTCTTCAATCCACTTCTAACCTTGAGGCTTTTCCAATTACAATTCTCAAATATATATTTTTTTTCTTTTCTTTCTTTTTCTCATTTTTTTCTAGCACCAACACTTTTCTTTCTTCTCATGGTGCTTTCTTTTTTTTTTTTTTTTTTTTCTTTTCTCTTTTCTTTCTTTTGTTTTTTTCTAAGTACCCAAATTTTTTTGTTGTTGTTGGTACCAATTTTTCTAGGATTCAAATCAATCCCACAATCAATACTTCCATTGCCTCAATAATTACAACTCAAGATACCAATTGATTCCCATTCCCAACTCTCATCTATGTAATCACCCTCATACGCTCAATCCCCCCAAATTTTGTCCCTATATTTTCGAAGAAAATTCACCATTTAAGCACAATCACGGGAAACAAGGGTATGAATGGTAAAATTATGATATCCACCACCTTATACTTCCAAAGTGAAAGGAGGGACTAAGAATCGATGGCCTAATATCATTTTTTAGTTACCAAACTCATGTCCAATAGATAGAGAATATATTCAAGTTCTGGATTTTGTGCTCTCAAACTTGCCACTCTCAATCAAAAAGAATATGACAATATCGAAGCTCAAATACTCACGGCTTTTGTCAAGTCCTAAACATTAATCCCGCACAAAACTCGGCAATTCAAAAGTTTAATTCGAGCATGCCTTAACAACTAGATTATGCCCTATCATTGGTTAAAGCAAATTTAGCCTTACAAAGTAAATCATGATTCCAATCTCCAATTCTCATTTGGGTTCATCATGCACACACAACAAGCACACAACAACCTAACTAACATTCTACATGCCAACACAATCTAATTTGAAACTAAATGGTAAGAAGAACGATAGAAAGCGTTACCCATCGGTAGACATGATCAAACCGCTCTCCATTCCTTATTTGCACCTATTACACATCAATACAACACCACCAAACAATTTGAGCATAATACAATCAAATAAGTTCTCATGTCCACCATCTTACCACAAACCAAACTTCCACAAAAATCAATTCATTAATCCACTAGCACCACCATTCATTCCATACCATTATACATCCACATACCAAAACCAAATAGAAAGAATTAAACACATGCAAGCTCGCCATGATTCATCAAAACATTCAATAGAAACGAAAACCAATCAATTTCAACATCCAAGATCCACAATCCAGAGTAGAGGTAAATCAACATTGTTATACAACCAAATCGAATATCCAAATCATTCAAATTCAACTAAACTAAACTAAACTAAGCTAGAGATAGAGATAGAGATAAGAGATGAGAGAGTGAACAAGAAGAGGGCACCGGGATACCGACCACTCCCCCCAAACTTAGGCAAGTGAGACTAAGTTTGTAAAAAGGTACACGGTGCGCTCTCACTCTCCCTGATCTGCTGGGTCATGTGGTAGCTGATCACGGCAACAGTAGCGGCATGGACTGGGAAGCACCTCCTCACATCGAGACATCACCAATCTAGTCATATCCAGATGAGCTTCAGTACTCATCAACCAATTAGACCTATCCCCCAAATCATCAATCTTTGTCAACGCACGGTTAGGCAATTCAATCCCAAAATCTCCAAACTTATAAAAGTAGCAGACACCCAATTTTTCAGGAACCAGAAAAGCTTTAGTGACCAGAGTAGTCGTGTTAAGGCTCAACCCCGAATCGAATACCCCCGACATATCAAAACCACAAGCCTTAAAAATAGGAAATAGTAATCCACCACCACAAATAACCGAATTATCAGCACCAATTGTATTGCTCCAATTTTCCATCAACCATCCTCCAATAGAAAAAGGCCTCCCATGCAGTAACGCAAACAGAAATTGGAAATCAGCCAAACCAACACAACCAGTACCATAATATCCACACGACCAACCCTCTATCATAAGATGTAAATAACGAATAATAGGATTCTTAATCAAGTATGACCTACAATCTTCAATATGAAAATTTTCCGATGGTGCAATGCTAGAAATAGATTCCCACAAGTTTTGTGGATTCATCTCTTCAAATATAAATTGAGCATCTACCGGACACCCAAAAATCACATCAATATCCTGCCTACTCATGAAAATGTCTTGATCATCAAGTTTGAAATTTACCATTTTGGGTGAACCTCGTGCGTCCCAGGTTACCCGTACTGTAGACAAGAACTCCTTCGTGAGCTTCATGTAGGCCGGCCATCTTCCATGAAGTAACTGCCCCCATCCAATACCTTGAAGTACCTTCCAAATGCCTTTCTTGAAATCCAGTGCCTCCAAAGTAACCGCACACATGTATGATGTTCCCACTACTTGCCGTTGTGAGAGTGTAATGAACCGAGCATACTTGTCATCATCAAATCCTTTAGGCCTGCAAATAGCGGGAAAAAGAAAACCACTTCCCGGATGATTAGCCATACGAGCACTTCACAGTTGAATTAGGACACTTGAAAATACTGAGGTCTAAGAAAAATTTCTGAGATGAAAATTTCGACCGGGATGCAAATGGGTTGAACAATTGCTCGAGCGGGTTTTTTATAAATATGCACGCGGCTCGGCTGAGCGAGGTGTCTGTCCGCACGGGGGCTGCTGGCACGCTTGGGCTCAGTTGAGCCTACCTCGCTCGACCGAGCGAGGCCCCTGTCCAAGGCCTACGACCCAGCTCGGCCGAGCCTGCACCGCTCGGCCGAGCTACCCTTGCTTTCACCAATTTCTGCCCTTTTTCCAACATCTTCTCGATCATGTAGCCTTCCATTCTTTCCAAACCTTCAAACACACATTCTTCATACGAAATTGTAGCAACAAAACAATTAAGAATCCTTCAAAACAACAAACATATTATTCCAACAAAAATCATAAACCTAACCATTATTCGACTATGCAAATGAACAAATTTTAAAAGATTGGGTTGCCTCCCAATAAGCGCTTGTTTAACGTCGAAAGCTCGACGATCATACCTCATCTCAATCATGATTGAATGGTGCGGAACCGGAACTCATACCTTGACATATCTCAACACAATCTTCATGGAAACGAAGCTTCCTTCTAGCACTCCTTGGTGGATCCATTTCCACACGAACTTTCTTGAGTCGAACTTGATCGAAGATTTCATCATCCCCCAGATCCTTGCATACTTCTTCTTCCTCATTCATACTTTTTAAGTTTGGTTCCAACACATTCTTCATTCTCTTTTTGTTTACACCCTTCTCAAATTCACCAACATAGATGTTCTTTGGAGGTAATGAAAACACCACTTCTTTGCCACAACAACGGAACGTAAGTTCACCGTGCTTTATATCGAAAAGAGCATCGGCCGTGTGCAAGAATGGTCTTCCAAGAATAAGTTGAATCCCCCCTTTGTTCTTCATGTCTACAACAAGGAAATCCCCCGGGAAGGTAAACGACAATACCTCGACATGAACATCTTTAACTACCCCTTTTGGGCAAAATAAAGCATGAATAGCCAATTGAAGCATTTGACTTGTAGGTTTCAAGTTTCCAACCTCCAATTCCTTAAACAAATCCCATGACATAATGTTAACACTTGCATCGGAATCACACAAGGCCTTCTCAATATGTTTCTCTCCAATCTTGCATCCAACTACAAAACCTCTGGGATCTTCTTTCTTACTAGCAATGTTCTTCTCTTCAAACTCACTAATACCATCTTCAACTACTTCTTCTTTACCAACAAGTTTATCGAGCATAGGTACTCTTTCTATTTCTTCCGGTAGAGGCATCTCAATGTCTTCCTTCTTGACGTACTCAAAAAACTTAACCTCACCCATGCTCACATCCTCATTTGCTTCCACGTGCTTAACTTCAACTAACTTACCTTCATCAACTTCTTCTTTCAACTCTCCTTTTACCTCGACCATTTCCAACTTAGGAGTCATTACTTCCAAATTTTCCTCCATTCTATTTTCTCCTTCTACCATATTACAACCCTTCTTTTGCACCGTTTCCGTATCACTCGGAAACTTCCCAGCTTGGTGCTTCCCACTTAGTTGTTTTGCAATCGAGGAAATTTGAAGTTGAATTTCGGCAAACATGCCATCATACTTTTCAAATCTCTTGTCCAATTCCTCATTAGGATTTCTTCTTTGTTCTTGATTTGTAAACCTACTATTTCCCCCAGCATATCCTTGGTTACTACCTCCCCCTTCAATTTGTAATGGAGGATTAAGGGCGTTGTTTGGATTAGCATAGGAAAAATTCGGGTGAAATTGGTTGGACGGATGATAGTACATGTTCCCCTGTGGATTGTATTGGGGACGAGCGTTGAACACCATTCTTTGATTCACAAAATTCAAACTCTCCGGATGCGACTCTTCATGCCGAACTACCATCATATCCTCATTTCTATTTCCCGATGTAGATAACGCATCAAGCTTCTTTTGCATGAGCGCAATTTGCTCTTTGAATTCTTCACTTTCCTTGGCTTCATTTACCAACTTAACCGATCGATAGTCCTTGCGTTCCTTAGGCCAATGGAAACTATTCTCAGTCATTTTCTCAATTGTCCTCCAAGCTTCTTCCTCTTCAAGGTCAAGAAATGCTCCTCCCGATGAAGCATCTAACATCACTTTCGTCTCATAGTTTAATCCCCCGTAGAATTGGCAAATCTGTTGACTCCGAGAAAGTCCATGTCTTGGGCATTTTCGTAGAAGCTCTCAGAACCTATCCCATGCCTCGTATAGAGGTTCATCGTATCTTTGCCCAAACGATGTGATATCAGCCCTTCTCTTCAAAGTCAAACTTGGTGGAAAAAACTTGAATAAAAACTTCTCTCTCAACTCTTCCCAAGTGACAATATTTGATTTGTCCAAGCCTTCGAACCAATTCCTAGCACCATCTCTCAAAGAGAATGAGAATAACCGCAACCGTATTTGATCTTGAGGCACTTGGTTGATCTTTATAGTATCCGTAATCTCCAAAAATCGAGAAATATGAACATTTGGATCCTCGGTTAAGTGCCCCCCAAATTGGTTGTTTTGTATCATTTGGACCAACTGTGGCTTTATCTCAAATTGCGTAGCATTTACTCTTAACTGAAAACCTCCCGTTAACGGTTCACCTTGAGGTCGAAAAAGATTTTGTAATGGTCTCCTCTGACCATTCCTCTCATTGATCATGGCTTTCATCAACTCGAGTTGCCTTTCCAACTCTTCTATCCTAATCGTGTCTTCCCCATTATTAGCCATCTCCAAATCGATTTGAATATGTGCTCTTCTTTCTTGTAGTTTCCTTTCCTCAAGCTCTCTAGCCTTTGATCGAGTGATCATAAACTACCTAGGAAAAATCCACAAAACCAATTACAAGTAAACAATCCAACAAAAACAAACAAGCACAAAGAACAACAAAACAATGTTAGTAAGAATATTCACACAAGCATTTCCTCAAACACCTAGCATACCAGACTTCAACTTTCAATAATTCCACAAAACCTACTAAAAGAGTCCCCGGCAACGGCGCCAAAAATGTGACCGTCGTGTGAAGTGACACACAATTCTCACGTCAAATTATCAATCCGAGATCTTTTCTATTCGCTCTCAAGGAAACTATTTACTCGTAAGAAGATGCATCAATAGCTAGGCAATACAATAGTCGTTGGTTTTCTTTATCTATCTATCTATGAATTGCAAACTAAACTACAAATTTCATACAATCAAACATTCAACAATTTGCTAAATTCACCAATCAATTACTTCTATCAAATGCTTGGGTAGATTAGAGTAACAAGTCCAACAATCTTAGAATGAAGTGAGTGTTTGTAAACTTCAATTGAGCCAAATTAAACCGAGCTATGTTGTAAACGATTTTAATTCCTATGAAGTTGAGCAATCGACACTATCCTAGTCAATCCCCTTTGTACCGGTGAATTGTCCGTAGATGAAATTAGAAATCTCAAACAACTACGTTATCGATCCCTAACTCACTCAAAATCGACCGTCGATTATTGCCCTATAATCCTAGCTCCGCACATGGATTGGAACTAAAACTATATGATTATGCACTTATCACATTGTTTTCGTCCGCGTATTGGCTGCAACGGTCACATCAACTACCTATACATTGGCTATTACCTACATCTAATAGGTATGAACAAGCTCAAGTGCAAATCAAGACTTCATAGAAAAGTAAACGATCATAGAAGGTTCAATCCATCTCAATATCCATATTACAACACTCACTTAGGAATTTAGCTCCTCATACCTTGAATTTGAAGCAATACAAGTTGAAAGATAAGAATTGACATTACAACGCTTCAAGGTCAAAATTGATCTTCTATGATTGCCTTCGTTGAATCCAATCCACCTAATCTCCTTCTTCAATTGTCACCAAGTTGATGGAATGATCCTTGGTTCTCCTTGATTCAAGTGGAGAAAGAGGTGTAGAAATGAATCTAAATGGAGGTTAGTGACGGTTATTCTTCAATTTGGCAAAAATTTGTTCATTTAATTGATTTTCCCCCTTTTATAGACGAGCTAGCGGGGCCTCGGATCGCCCGAGACATCTAAGGCTTGCCCAAGCCATCCTGGGAACCGCAGCAATCTGGGAAGCGCGCTTGGGCTCGGCCGAGCCAGAACCGCTCGACCGAGCGAGGCCTCTGCCCGCCAGGCTCGGTCGAGCCTGCACTGCTCGGCCGAGCGAGGCCTCTGCCCGGCTCAGCTCGGCCGAGCCTTCTTCGCTCGGCCGGACGAGTCCTCCAAGCTTCCTAAACCCTCCTTACGTTCCGCTCGGGCGAGCCTAACCTCCTCGGACTCCAAACTCGGGTGATTTTCCTCCAAAACTTCCCAAAATACGCCGTATTATGCTCAAAACGTATCCTACATCATTTCAAACATGAAAACACAAAAACAAGACAAAAGAACAGCGAAAGCATATGATATGAGGGTAAAATGGCCACAAACATGCACGCTCACACATCGAAAAATAAGTCATTTTACACACATATCAGGATCTTAGCAAGACTGCTGAAAGGTCAGCAAGCATCAATAGCAAGCAAACACTCAACGGCAATCAAGACAATACAAAGTTCCAAAATAGAAGGATCTAATTCACAAGGAAACCCGACAAATCAGAAAAGTAAATGACACAAAGATCATTTCCAGATTCAAACTAAAAGATCTTTTCTGACAAAGACGACTACAAATCGGAGCTACGCCAATCAGAGATGAAGGAAAACTAAAGAGTGTTAGATGTTGATGTATAAATCCCACCTTTAAATTGATGTTTTGATGTGTCAAAACTGTGTACCTAGGTTTAAGCCTCAAAGTTATTACTTCATGTAATCCTTGTATTGGATGATCGAATTGTAAGAGTTCTGGAGACACAAACTACCAAAATTGTAGAGAAGTTTTTGAAGATGAAGCTGTCCGAACAGAAAGATCGAAGAAAACTATGAGAGCAGTTGAAGAAGAAATATACGAGAAAACTGCGCATGCAGTTTGAAAATGCTAAGGATGAAACATCAATGAAAACTGTGGATACAGTTTTTATAGACAAACATGAGAGAAACTATTGAGAGCAGCTCGCAGTTTCAGACAAGCACAGTTTTACACCAAATGTAATGCGTGAAAAACAAGGAGCCAAGCAGTCAAAAAAGGCATTGAAGACTCAATGATGAGAGACAAAGATTCACACAGTTATGACTGCAATACAACATTGTTCAAAGTCCAACACAAACAAGACAAAAACTACCTCTGTAAAAGCATGACAGTGTTCAGAAAAGCCAGTGCAGGTGGTCCGCAACATCATAAAAGAATGGCCATTGATAGGACATTATTCCCTTTGTCTCTACCGGCTATTTTTAGAGAATCACCAATCAATAGCAGAAGGATCGGAGAGATACACATCAATCTGAATCATAAAACAAGTGTCATTACTCTGCCGAATTAAAAGTTTAAAGCATTCAAAACTCTCAAATGAACAACAAAGTACTCTGTGTGTCTACATTTGAACACGAGGCTCACTAGCTTAGTAAATTGTTCATGATTAACAGTGTGAGTATCTATACACGAGGATTAAATTTGAATGACTTAGTCATCATTGTTGGTGTTCTTACTTTTCAAACTAAAAAACACATCAACCTGGGAAGAACTCAACCATCCTTCTACCGAAGAAGGAGAAGGGAGGTTTGTCCTCAATCCATATTCATCAACAACCAATTTTGAGAAGACTTCAAGGTGTCTACCTGGCTTCGAGAAATTGAAGAAGGAGTGAAGAACAACTGCCTGGGCGAGTGATCCAATTTACTGCGGATGAAGGTTTTCACAGTGTTTGGCTATAGATCGTGAGGAGTGTAAACTTCTTTTCTTAGTGATTTATCAGATTAATTTCTGAAGAGGGAACATAGGACTTAACGATCCGAAGCACTATAATATCCTGTCTCATTTACATATTCATTTATTTCTCGCACTTACAGCCTTCAATTGTGTTTTGAAACCTTCAACACTTCTCTAAAGTGTTGAAGTGTATAACTGTAAACTGAATATTGAAACTATCGGCTATCACAATTTTTTTAAAAATAATCAGATATTGGAAAACTGAACCCCCAGTTTTTAGAGTGCAAATACTTCATAAATTTTCGTTGTACTAAGTTAAACTCTGATCAGGGACCAACAAGTGGTATCAGAGCCAGAACTCTTTCAAGTCGATCATCCTATACAAGGATTACATGAAGTAATAACTCTGAGGCTTAAACCTAGGTACACAATTATGACACATCAAAACATCAATTTAAAGGCAGGATTTATACATCAACATCTAACAGTTTCCCCCTTTTTAATGTTGTGAAAACTATACTATCTAAGTCGGAAAGAGGATGCAGTTGATCTGAGTTTACAAAGTATGCAAATCTAACTCTACTCAGAAATGTGCTTTCTCTAAACTCGACCTGCTCTAATCGATCTTCCCCCTGAATCGGAGAGATATTGCTCGATTAACACAAATCAAATTAGAGTGAAAACATTGTGTTGATCACACTGGAATATGTGAATTCAGCTACGCATTAAGTACCTAAGGTAAGAGACAGTGAGAAGTTGTCTTCAAACCAACAGTTTTCAACTTTTCATTATATGTGAGCATTACAAGTACATGAAAAGTGAAAAACTGTACCAAAAAAATTTCCAATTCCACTAAATCACTCCTTCGATTTGTGTTTGTCCTTCAACTTGGCTTGAGTGGAGAAGTCTGCATCTTTAGGCTTTGAGACAACGGAGGTTGAAGTTCTAGCTGGCATGGCTAAACTCTTAGCCATTTCCATCATCATCTTCATTTGGTCTTCTCTGGCTTCTTTTAGCATTTGCATTTGCATCCTCATATGCTCATCCCGCGTTTCTTCCCCCTTTTTGACAATATCAAAAATGGTAGCCATGGATGACTGAACTTGTTGACTCACTTCTTTTCTGATTACAACTCGTACTGCATCAAATCTTTGCTTAAAAACATCCATGGTTAAGGTGTGTACACCAACGGAGATAGGATTTGGGGACAATGTTTCTTGAGGGACAATTGATTGTTCAACATGAGGAACAATTTCCCTTGTGTCTCCTTCATCTTAATACTGTGGTTGCGTGGCAGTTTCTTCAGTCTGATGTTGGGTAGCTGCCATCTCCAGTTGTTGTGGGTGAGCAGTTTCGCCTGGTGCCTCTTCTTCTCTTTGCCTTGCAGCGGCTGTCTCTTCATATTTTCTTTTCTGTGTAGTTGCCTCGTCCTCTTGTCTTTTCTTTTCGGCGGCTGCTACAGCTTCTTCTTCCTCTTTCTTTTTCTGAGCAGCTGCTTCTATCCTTCTTTGTTTTGTTGCCCTTTCTAACCGCAGCAATTCTTCCTCTTCTCGTACTCTCTGGGCTTTCTTTGCAGAGTACATCTCTGAAGACTGGCGTCGGTGTAAAATTTGAAGTTGTTGTAGAAGAAGATTGTGCAACGTGCGCTCACGAATAATGTCAAGAGCTCTTTCCGCAGTCGCATGAAGAGTCAGTGTGATTGAGAGTTGGATGGCCTGTGCTAAAGTTGCTTCTTCTTCCTTTCTCTGCCTTTCCTCTTCCTCCTTTCGCAATCTTTCGATTTCTCTTTCATTTTCTTTCTCAAGCTGTGATAAGTTCATCTTGATCCTTTCAGCCTTTGCGGTTAATTTGAGTTGTAGAGCATGCAGTCTTTTGAGAGAGGTGTTGTTTTCATCAATCCTTTTTTGACTAATCTCCAGTGTAGATTCTTCTCTTTCTTCAGTGGCAGTTAGTTGAGTTGGCATTTCTTGTGAGGCAGTTTCTAGTTTAGTGAAATTCTTTACGGTGGTGGCTGTCTGCAGATCATCATCCTGGGCTGCAACACGACTGAGCATCTCCTGATTAATTCCCCCTGTCTCTGTGAAGGGCTAAGGAGTTGACACCTCCCTTTCAGTATGGTGGGAATTTTTATCTTGTTTATTTGCATGGCTGGATGCTTTTTGCTCAAGGTTGGCACTGGATTCAGAAGCAGTCAAGCCGTCTTTGTGAGTAGGTTGGCAGTGTTCATACCTTTGAGACATAGTCTCCTCAGAGTTGGTTGAGCTTCTCATGTCAACAATATCCACTAGATCGTCTTTTGGATTGAATCCAAGTGCTTCAAGATGAATGTGGTTGAAGGCTTCTGCTGACATGAGATCGGTGTTCTGAAATGACTCAGGTGGGATTGAAGATTTACCTGCTTTCCAAAATGGATCACAAAATATCAGCTTCCTGGAGATTTCCATCATCGATGCATCAAAATCCGCACCCTTCCTCTTCTTCGGTCTGTCTATAGCCGTCTGTTTCCCTTTCTTCTCTCGATGCAATTCTTCTTCCAAGATGATTTCCATCTGCTTTTTCTTTTTCTCAATTTCTTCACGGGTTTGCCACAGAAGACCTCTCTTCTTACCTGTAACTGAGGTGGAAGTTCCCTTCGGCTTCTTAGTGCTTTGGGGAGTTGGAGCTGGGGGCATCTCTGCGAGGCTGGCCGCTGTTTCACATTCTACCACTTTATCATCAAAGTTATCCTACTTAGTGTTATCATCATTTCCATCATCTCCGTTGTCACCTCCTATGGATCGGTAGACAGGGTTCCTTGGAGGAATGAAATCATAAGGGAGAAGATCTTCTCCCTCTCTGTGAAGACCGATCAGCTTTTCGATGAGGTAGCTGACTTTGAGACCAAAGCCGACACTTGATTTAAACTTCTTATCTTTTCTGATGCCTTCATTCTTCCTGGCATTTTCCAG
Source organism: Plectranthus barbatus (assembly GCA_026898455.1). Lineage (NCBI taxonomy): Eukaryota > Viridiplantae > Streptophyta > Magnoliopsida > Lamiales > Lamiaceae > Plectranthus > Plectranthus barbatus. The sequence goes on from JAPKLW010000145.1 coordinate 865,725, forward strand.
CAGTCGTCCATAAATGTACTCGGCCCAGTTTCCACCTGGACCATCATCAAGAACCATCATAACTGCGTATTTGGGTTGGCTCAGTTCGGAGAAGGATCCAACTCCGTAGTACAATCTTCACAGAGCAATCTCACTGAGCGTCTTGTAAAAAGTCTTCAGTTCCGATATTTTGGTGGAAGTTTTCCCTTCCTCCCTATAATCTGGTTGTCTCCAGTTGATCCAGTGTCGTTCCATTGCCTTTTTGTCTTGATCTAGATAGTTGGCGACATTGATCCCTTTATTAGGTAGATGAAGGTTCAGAGCTATGAGATCTGCATCGACTTTGATTTCTATCTTTTCAACATTTGTTTTAAAAGATCATTGATCCTTAGCAATGATTGCATTCTCGTAAATTTTGCTACTCGGTAAGGTTTGAATTTACGAGGAAATGCCATTAAAAATTGAGTTAACTTTTCTGCCGTGAGCTTCCCATAGAGCTCATCATGTGTGACAATGGATCTAACATATCTCCAATTTAGTATTTTTTCTTTTCCAACTTGTCTTGCGTGAAATTGTTTGCCGGAGAGGTCGAACGAGTAGACATCATCTTTCGCTATGCAGGCAAGTTCGGCATGAGTGGTTTTCTCAGAGATAATGTAGCGGTCAGGATTGTCGAAGGTGCTGGTACCCTCGGTTGATTGTGACTTCTTTTTAGGCATGGTGATCAGAGATTATGTGAGTAGTAGAGAGATTCAATTGTTGTAGGCTCGAATTTTTTAAGGAGAAAGTTGTAGAGAGTGAAGGTGTAGAAGATGATGGGTATAGGGTTTTATAAGGGGTTTTGTTGATCAAGATGCACGGCTAAGATTAAAATCCTCTTTTTGCGATCAACGATTTTAGTAGAAGCTGACGTAGGCAATTGTTCATGTTCTATCATGCCGTTCAGCAGTGCGTGGGTCAAGTGACGTGTCTCCGAGTAATACGCCATTATTCTGGGCAGCATTAACTGTGACTCGCAGCAGAAGACTTCTACGAATTCAAAATACATGCTCATTTTTTATCACATTTTTCCTTATCCATTTGCTTTATCAAACTGCATGGACAGATCACAACTGACCTCTCTCTTCAACAAACTGCATGGACAGTTCACAACTGTCCTCATAGAAAACCTGAGCAACTATATTAACCTAAATTTTCAGTTAGAAACTATCCTTCTTTTCAGTATATCTTTAAAGAGTTCCAAGGCCTCACTGTTTTCTTGATAACTTTGAAAAATGTGACCTTACGCAGTTACTCCATGCAGTTTTCATAAAACTCAGATCCGGGAATCCATCCTTAGAACTTTATGCAAAGTATGAGGAACCGTACTTCCACAATTCAACCATTCACTTGGTCTACACACATTAGACTTCTGACTTCTTGTCCACTTGTTCATTCACGAATGGTTCGCTGTAGTTTTCAAACATTAATTGTTGACTTTACAACTTCTGAATCTGAATCATGAAAATTTGTGTCTTGAATTTAGGTATCTTGGCATGCTCCCGATCATCGCAAGAGATCTTCTATAAATACTCCTTTTATGAACATGGGATTTCATACAAACTTTCCTTCCTAGATTTCGAATATCAAATCAGATAGAATCATGTCTTCACCAAATGCTATCATAAGAATCTCTATCCAACACAACAAAATCTTGAATACGCGTGGTATGTATGTCCAGCATTGGAGAGATCTGAGTGTTTATGAATCTGTGGTGGGGAGTCTGCGGGCAACTGGGCTGGAACTTTTCGTAACCACTGAGCCTTTCACCTTTCATGAGGATGTGTTAAAGGTGTTCACTCACAACTGCACTCTTACTGAGGATGATGAGATCCTCTGTAATCTTGGTGCTTAGGAGATATGTTGGTCGGCTGACTCTTTCGGTGCTGATTTTGGACTTCGTCATATTTGGACTCCAGTCATGGACTATCTAAAGGAAGAGATGGCACCTGAGTGGTCACCTAGGCAATGTTGGAGAAATGTGGATGTCGACTTCCATCCCACAGTTACAGCAGGATTCTTTATGCCTCGCTACCGTTTGTTTTTTGATATCGTGAACCAGATGATCTTTGGCAACTCCCCTCTGGTTAGTCACTTTTCTCCTCTTGTTTGGAAGGCGATGATGGTGTTTGTAGATGAAGCCGAGGTGGATTGGGCATCCTTCATATTCGACCGCGTGAAGATGGCTCTTGAAACTCTGCCAGACGCCAACAGATTCCTTACTCCACTGAAGTGCAGTATAACCTGGACAGCTCCGACTTCTACCCTCTGAAGTTTTTCCCTACTCCCTGAATGTATTCTGAGTAGCTTTTACGATTTCCTCGTAATTTTCATTTTCTGTCTATGTAAGATGTACTCTTCTTCATTATCAATGAGATCGACCTTTCTTTCTTTCAAGAATCGAGCACAAAGTTTCTAATATTAACAAAACTTTCTTAACTATACGTTCCATTCAGTTTTGTATAGATCAGTTTTCATATTGTTCCTTTGAGATTTTATCAAACTCTAATAGACCAAGTTTGATACATAGCTCTTTAAATCGAGCCTCAGGTAGCGACTTGGTGAATATATTCGATAGCTGGTCATCCGTTCTTATATATTCTACTGATATATCTTCCTTTTCAACATGATCCCGGATGAAGTAATTACGAAAGTCAATATGCTTCATCCTAGAATGGAGAACTGGATTCTTCGTAATGCAGACTGCACTAATGTTGTCGCAGTATATGAGCACGCATCCAGATTCTATTCCATAGTCTTTGAGTTGTTGCTTTATCCATAACACCTGAGCAAAGAAGCTAGCGGCTGCAACATATTCGGCCTCTTTGTTGAAGTAGCCACTGGATGCTGCTTTTTGCTGAACCAACTAATCAGCTTATGGCCTAGGAACTGACATGTTCCACATGTGCTCTTTCGATCAATTCTGCAGCCTCCAAAGTCTGAATCTGAGAATCCATTTAACATGATTCCATCGGATTTAGGATACCATATACCTAAGGACTCAGTTCCTTTAAGGTATTTCACAATTTTTTTAGCTGCTTACATGTGGGACTTCTTAGGATTTGCCTGAAATCTTGCGCAAACTCCCACAACATAAGAAATGTCAGGTCTGCGCAGTTAAATATAACAAAGATCCAATAATCCCTCGATAGGCAATTGGGTTGACTGCTTCTCTTTCTTCATCGAGAGTGATCTATGAACTAGTGCTCATTGGGATCCTCAAAGATTTTGTCTTTTCATGGCAGAATTTATTGATCAAGTCTAGCGTGTATTTCCTCTGGTTGATGAAGATTCCTTCAACAGAATGATCTACTTGCAGTCCAAGAAAGTACGTCATTTTGCACATCATGCTCATTTGGAATTTCTTCTGCATCAGCTGAGCAAACTTTTCACATAGACTTGGGTTTTTGCTGCAAAAAATAATGTCATCTACGTAAATCTGGACTAGCAAGATATCCTCTCCATCTCGTATCTTGAACAACATTCTGTCGATCATCCCCTTTTCAAATCCATTTTTGAGCAAAAACTGAGATAAAGTTTTGTACCATGCTCTACGAGCCTATTTTAATCCATACAGGGCTTTCCTCAGTTTGTAAACCTGGTTTCCTTGCTCAAAACCTGGGGGCTGTTCCATGTAGACTTCTTCTTTCAATTCTCCATTAAGAAAGGCACTCTTCACATCCATTTGAAGAACTGTGAAGTTGTGATAGGTTGTATATGCCAAAAACAGTCGAATGGCTTCCAATCTGGCAGCTGGAGCAAAAGTTTCGTCGAAATCTATCCCTTCACACTGAGCATATCGATTGGCTACCAGTCTAGCTTTATTTCTTACGATGGTGCTGGTCTCATCATTTTTATTCTTGAAGACCCACTTGGTGCCAATTACAGATTGATGTGATGGTCTATCCACCAGGTACCACACATTGTTGCGAGTGAATTCTCCTAAATCTTCTTACATCGCGTTGATCCAATCCGCCGATTGAAGAGCTTCACCAATCTTCACAGGTCCAGTTTGGGATATAACGCAGGACATCAATGCACTGCCTTGTCTTGTTTGAATAGGATTCCCCACATCATCCAGAACTGCTTCTATTGGATAATCTTTTAGCCAGCTGGGCTTCTTCACAGTTTTGGTCTCAACAGGAGTTTCTGTAAGCTCAGTTTGTGTTGATGGAGGGTCTTGGCGAGATGGTTCATCTCCATGCTCTAGGGCTAGATCCTGCACAAAAAATGCATTGTCAGCAGAAACTGCTTCGTCATTCACTTCAGGGTTGACTCCTGTGACTTCAGGTTGTTCTACTTCCATGGCTGCTACATTGGTTTACCGGGGCTTCTCTTCATTTTCAACATCCTCATTTATGAATTTTATGGCCTCAACAATGATGTTAGTATCATTGGCCCTCTCGGCTGTTTGAAGTCCATCCGAGGCAACTAGAGTCTCAGAATTATCATTCATAGATTTAGTCTGAGGAACTGTAAGATTATGATCAAGACCAGTTTTATGTTCCTCATTGACATCCTTGATCTCATGATTTTCCAAACCCAGTTCTTGAAGTGTCCTGCGCACTAAAATATCTTCATAAAAAACAACATGACATGTTATCTCCACACGTTCGGTGATCTTATTGATGGATTTATATACTGAAAGCATTATGATTGGTATATTAGGTACAAGGTCAATTGGTTAATATACTGGAAATCATAAATGTTGTACGTTCATCTCCTGTCTGAATTAACAAACATGTGTCGCGAACGCAATTATCCTCTTATCTCCTCAATAGGGAGATCATACGGTGTGTAGAAGATCACGGAAGATCGTATGGATCGTTTGACCTAGCGAGATATAAATAGCTATCACAGCTGAGACAGTTCAAGGATAAATTGTCGGTGTAGGCTGCAGCATACGCAGTAATAAGCATCTTATCTTAGATGGCTTGGTATGCTGGTGTGGGGCACACATTGATAAGGAAGTAAGTCGAGATCTATTCTTTTATCTGACATTAAAAGAATCTAGATCTCTATGGCTTGACGAGATCCTAAGCCTAAATGAAGGTACAGAAGTATATGCAGATTGTGTATTACTTTGAGTTGTAGTGAAAGGCTCTAGTTGAGCTTGTATATCTGTATATTGGGTAATAGCAGTTTGTGTATGACTGTCTGGTACTGGAACTAGGTAACCACATCTAGTATAGGATGGTGACATTCTCTGAACAGCTCAAAAGTTTCGTTATGCAGAGTCCTGCAGGCTGATTAAGTTCAAGCATAAGTGAAAAGGTTTGAGT
>JAPKLW010000145.1:871034-886115 GCA_026898455.1 Plectranthus barbatus
TCAGAGCTTAAATTAATTAACGAATGTCTGTAACCTTAAATGTGGGGATATACCGAGCCCATGCAACCCGTACCTCAAAACGTGGTAGCAAATAGGTAGGACAGTATTGATTCTCTGGTGGAATGAATCAATATTAATTAATTAATTATATTCTGGGTTGCATATGGGAATTAATTAATTGATAGGCCTCATTTGCTATTTGCATTCTGGTCCCTGGTCTGGCCCATGAAACTCAAGCCCAATAGGAGTCCAGTAATTTCCTATAAATAGGCCTCAGTCCCTCAGATCTCAACACACCACAAGATCATAAGTTGCACACAGCAAACCAGGTTTTGGGAGCTGTGGTGATCGACTAAGATCTGACAACGAGGAGGAATTCTACTTTTCAACCGGGCAAGGGATCTGATAGAGAATCTTCACCAGATTTTCAGATCGAGTTGGGATACAGATCAGAAGATCAAATCAGGAGGATTTTTCTTCTTCTCTCTCTCCTTATTTTCGAAAATAATTATTTTATTTTCATAGATTTATTTCCTCAATCTGTTAGGAAATTAAATCTTTGTGCGTGGGAAAGATCAAGAGGAATCTCCGCGCACGCGTTCTTCAGGTTTCATTAATCCAGGTATTCCGCATAAACCTTCTTATGCATAATAATATAGGAGCATCCTAGGATTGTTCATAGGCATAGCAATTTATTTTGATATTCCAATTAACGATCCTTGGCAAACAGACTTCGTGATTCAGTTCACGAATCCCTTCACTTATTGAATATCATGTATCCTTTGTGTGAAGGATGTCCATAACCAAGGAACACGCCTTCATCAGCCTTTGGACTACTTCCCATTGTTGTGGATATAACTTGGAGAATTGAATGCACGATGATGATCTATAGAAGGGTTACGAATATTGTATATTTTGTAGGGAGTTTTGTGCAGCCGTGTGTTGAATGAACTTCAATTTTGTGTATAGCAGGTTGTCATCAAGGCTTCTCCCCAAAATCTATATCCCAGATTGGTCTCGCCCAGCATGGTCCTCACTGCTTCTTTGAGAGTTATATTCTTTCTCTCAGCAAGGCCATTTTGTTGTGGAGTTCTTGGTGTAGACTTTTCATGTCCGATTCCGATTTCAGTGCAAAAGTCCACGAGAGGTCCATTGCAAAACTCCATTCCAATGTCGGACCTGATCCTCTTAACTGTCACCCCTTTGTCATTTTGAACACGAGCAATCAGTTTTGGCAGTTGAAGCTTCACTTCATCCTTTGACTTGAGCAGTTTTACACACGTATATCTAGATAGTCATCAAATACTACTAACTTATACTTCTTTCCTCCAATCGTGGGTAGAGTAACTAGACCAAATCAGTTCTAGCAGTTGAAGCTTCACTTTATCCTTTTGGCATCCAGATTTGTTTCACTTTTACAGTCCGTGAAACTGAGTCATTCTTTGGTGTCTGATTATCCTTTCTCCTAAAGTAATGTATGCTATTTGGATGCATGTTAGAGAAAGTTGTGGTGTGTGAACTCTTTTAGGAACTGTTGTTCTTGAAGGAGTTTCGAATAGCAGTTCTCGGGTGTTTAGCCATCACAGTCTTTAGAAGATAAAATTGTTCTGACTCAGGCCTCAAATAGGTGTTCCTCCTATTCGGATAACTGTTATAATGAAATTGAGTTCTGTTATAACTTCTCGGATTTCTATCCGGTTGTCAAACTGGCCTCCTTGCAACATTTACGGGTTGCTCAGTCGTTCTTGATGGTGAAACTGGATTCCTTGCATACTGAATATTATGCTTATCCAGTTTCGAAGAATGGTGCAGTTTTCTCTCGACACTTTGTTTATGCAGTTTACGAACTGTGTGGACTCTTTATCGAGGTACCGGTTTGGAGTCAGGTTTTGACCAACATTTGGCCTTTTCTTATTGTTTAACTGAATCTTTGGGTTTGATTCCTCCTTCTTCTAACACATCGTCTGAACTGAGTTTTGCTTTGACAAAGCCAAAAACTTTTTTCTTAGTTCCTGAGGTAGATGCATGTTCGCTCAAATTATCTTCTTCATCGTCATGCTCCATAAATCCAATTCCGGATTTATCAGAAGGTTGTCTTTAAGCATTCAAAATTTCTTTTAATTGTTTTGAGCTCATTTTGAAAGAACACTCACACTTAACAGGCCCAAGTTTCTTTAAAGAGTCACATTCCTTTGAAACATTTTCAAAATCTTTGAGAAGTTTGAAATGTTCTTCCTTGAGTTTTTTCAGTTCCTCACTGATTGACCTCATTCTTGCGCCTTCATTGGTCAAAACTGAAATTTCTGATGTCAGTGAGGCATTTTCACTGACTAAAACATTTTTAATTTCATGAAATTTGCAACTTCTTTTACAATGTTTTCGAGAGAAATATCTTCTGAATTTGAGCGTCAAAATTCAGGGCTCTCTTCTATGCATGTAGATGCTAGAGACAACTTCATCGGTAGCATCTCCGTCAACAGCTGCCATGAAGGCCAGTAGTGCTTCATCATCATTCTCATCCTCTGAAGTGTAGTAGTCGTCGTCATGGTCTGGGATGTCTGGCACTTCAGTTCTGGACAACATTGCTTTAGCCACAGCTTTTGAAGCTCTCCTCTCAAACACTTTCCTCGGTCTGTCTCTTTCCTCTTAAGAGACTAGAGGACATTCATACTCTAGGTGATCAGGAGAGTTGCATTCATAGCATGTACGTGGCTCCCTTTTAGTAAATCTTTGCTCACTAGTCTGAGCGTCATTTCCTTTAACTTTGACCTTCTCAAAGAGTACGACCAAATTACTCATTTGTTCTTCCAGTTTTGCAACTGACTGCTCAGTTTCTTTCTTTTGGTTTGAGGTAGAGGTATTCTTTGCTGGAGTAGATTGATAAGCAGTTTTATCAAACTGCGTTGACATCTTTTGACGTCTTTAGAAGTCTCTTTTCACGAAGAATGCATCATCATCACTTGTTGCTGTGTTCGAGGTTCTGGTAGCTTCGTTCTTGTTCATCATCTATATATCCCACTCATGAGCTTGGAGTTCGGCGAACAATTATTTGGTTATCATTTTTGATAGATTCATAGTTTTCAAACTGGTGGTTTTAACGAACCAATCTTCCTTTGGCATTCTCGAGAGAAGTTTGGCATTCATGTCAGCCATACTTTCTTCTCTTCCAAGAGCCTTAAGCTCACTAACACTAGCGTTGAACCTCGTTTCCATTGACTTGATAGTTTTTCACCAGGTAACATTTGGAATGATTCATATTTATCAACGTAGACTTGTTTCTTGTTGTGTTTCATAGTTTCAGTTTCTTTTGTAAGCCCATTTAGCCAATCCCATAGTTCTTTGGCATTATTGTTCTCTATGGCTTCCTCGATGAGAGATTCTGGAAGAGACTGCAGGATCATTTCTTGTGCAATGGGATCAAGTTGAGCACGTTTCTTATCTTCAAGTGTCCACTCTTCAGGAGGCTTATCTATCATTTGAGCGCCTTGATCCTCTCCTCCAAACCAAACATTGATCTTCTGAATCTTTAAAGGGCCATTTTTTAAGACTTCATTCATCTCTGGATGCTGACTCCTCAGTTGGATGAGGCATCCCTTCTTCCATATTGTGAACTTTTCTGGGTTATACTTTGTAAGACTTGGATAACTCATCTTTAGATAATCTGCTTGCTAAACACAGAAAAATGAGAGTGCAAGGAAATGGAGATCTGGTCCTAAACGACTCAAGGCAGCTAGTCTGTAAAGACCACCTGGCTCTTGATACCACTTGTTGGTCCCTGCTCAGAGTTTAACTAAGTGCAGCGAAAATTTATGAAGTATTTGCACTCTAAAAACTGGGGGTTTAGTTTTCCAGTTTCTGATTTTTAAAAAAAAATTGTGATAGCCGATAGTTTCAATAATCAGTTTACAGTTATACACTTCAACACTTTAGAGAAGTGTTGAAGGTTTCAAAACACAATTGAAAGTTGTAAGTGCGAGAAATAAAGAAAGCTATAAACGAGACAGGATATTATAGTGGTTCAGATCCCTAAGTCATATGTCCACTCTTTGGAAATTAATCCGGTAAATCACTAAGCAATGAAGTTTACACTCCTCACGATCTATAGCCAATCACTGTGAAAACCTTCATCCGCAGTAAACTAGATCACTCGCCCAGACATTTGTTCTTCACTCCTTCTTCAGTTTCTCGAAGCCATGTAGACACCTCGAAGTCTTCTCAGATATGGTTTTTGATGGATATGGATTAAGGAAAAACCTCTCTTCTCCTTCTCCGGTAGATGGATGTTGAGTTCTTCCTAGAACGCACAAAAATTGGCAGTTGCCCGTAATAACCTGTTCCTCCTTGGAGAACTAGGTTACTGCATTCTTACTTTGAAAACTAAGAACACCAACAATGATGACTAAGTCGTTTAAACTTAATCCTCGTGTACAGATAGTCACACGATTAATCACGAACAATTCACTAAGCTAGTGAGCCTCATGGTCAAATGTAGACACACAGAGTACTTTGTTGTTCGTATGAGAGCTTTGAATGCATTGAGCTTTTAATTCGGCAAAGTAATGACACTTGTTTTATGATTCAGATTGATGTGTATCTCTCCGGTCCTTCTGTTATTTAAAGGTGATTCTATGAAAATAGCCGGTAGAGACAATGGGAATGATGTTCAATCAATGGCCATTCTTTTTTGATGTTTTAGACTTGTTGCACTGCCTTTTCTGAACACTTTCATGCTTTTACAGAGGCAATTTTTCTCTTGTTTGTGTCAGACTTTGAACAACGTTGTATTGCAGTCATAACTGTGTGAATCTTTGTCCCTCATCATTGAGTCTTCAATGCCTTTTATGACTGCTTGGCTCCTTGTTTTTCACGCATTACTTTTGGTGTAAAATTGTGCTTGTTTGAAACTGTGAGCTGCTCTCAACAGTTTCTCTCATCTTTGTCTATAAAAACTGTATCCACAGTTTTCATTGTTGTTTCATCCTTAGCAGTTTCAAACTGCATGCGCAATTTTCTCGTATATTTCTTCTTGAACTGCTCTCACAGTTTTCTTCGATCTTTCTGTTCGAACAACTTCATCTTCAAAAATTGCTCTACAATTTTTGGCAGTTTGTGTCTCCTGAACTCTTACAACTCGATCATCCTATACAAGGATTACATGAAGTAATAACTCTGAGGCTTAAACCTAGGTACATAGTTTTGACACATCAAAACATCAATTTAAAGGCGGGATTTATACATTAACATCTAACAAATGTGAATCAATGTGATGAGGGAAACACTTTCTTGTGAGTCTTCCGCGGTTGATGGATATCTTATCTCTTTCAAATTGTTTGTGCGATGTGGATTTTTTATTCTTGAATGTGTTGAATCTTGTGCGGCATTGCACTTTTAACTGCATGAGATTTCTATTCTTGCTTTTCTATTGATTGAGGACAATCAAAAGTTCAAGTTTGGGGGGTTTGATAAGCTCATATTTACACTCACTTATCTATATTTTTCTCCATTGTTTGAGTTCATTTATGATTAATTATTAGTTATTTCTTGCATGAGTATAATATAGAGGATATTATGCTTGCGATGGTGAGTTTTTGCAGGTTTTGAGGCTAAAAAATGGTGAAGTGGTGAAAAGAGCCGGAATGACAAAGCTGATGTTTTGGTCGACACACAGGATGTTGACCGACGTGGAAGACAAGCCAAAAACTCGAGCAAAAACCTCTATGTCGGTCAACGTGGTGCATGTCGATCGATACGGAGTGTCAATGTTGACCAGAGGCAGGACCAAAGAAAGGCTCGAACTAAGGACGCCATGTTGATCGACATGGATGATGAATGACGATCGAGATTGAAGACAAGGAGGAGATCGACACATGATGGCTATGTTGATCGACACACCGCCTGTCGATCTACACCGAAGTCCGAAAAGGGAATATTCGCAGATTGGTTATTTTCATTATTTTAGCCCAATACCTTGTTGAGATATATTTTTCTCCTCTATAAATACCTTATAGCTCGAAAATTAGAGACATCTTTACAATTTTGAATATTCTTTACATCATTTAGCACTGCAGTATTTCAAGATTTCAAGGTTCCTATTTTCCTTGTAAGTTATTTTATGAACTTTAATAATATGATTTCTTTATTTCAAGTCATGTTCAATGGCTAGAAACCATAACAAGTTCTAGGGCTTTGATAATCATCTTGATGCATGTTTAATTAATTCAACTCGATAGCATGGTTCAATTTTCAATTTTAATTTAATCGAATCTAGACTTAATGAAGGATCGAGAGATGAAATTACTCTAGATTTATAGTTATTAATTGAAGGACCGAAAGATGAAAATTGATATTAGGAAAAGGGAATTGAATGCATTTGTTTTCTATCTCAAAAGGAAGATTCAATTGTAGGTTTGAATTAGACAATTGTCGAGATTGATTAATGTTGTGTTCTTGAGACTAAGAGGAGATAGTCACACATTAGTAATCTAGGTTTAAATTGCGAAACAAGGAATTTAATCCATTTGAACCTAATTTCACCCCATTGTTGAGTTGATTAATTTTCATGTTGAAATTTGTCTCTTTAATTATTATTTTCAAAAACCTTTTAATTTATGTTTTGTCATCTTTCAATTCCAAAACTAAACCCTTATTTCAAGTTTCTCAAACAAATAAAATTTAGAAACTATGGCTAATACCTGAAATAGTCTCGTTGTACAGTCTATGTTGGTTCGACAACCTTCGAGTTTATAAATTTATTTGACCATTATATTATATTTTATCTATAATTTTACAGTGGATCAAATTGGCGCCGTTGTCGGGGACGGTTAGATTCGATTTTGTTATTAGTTTGTTTTTGAATTTATTGGATTGAGTTTTTTATTTCTGTTTATTGTTTCGTGTTTAGTGTGCGTGCGTTGGTTTTTAATTTGACTTCCATATCGATCAACACCCTCTGTGTCGATCGACACAGTCTAGTCTTCTGCATCGATCGACACAGTTGATTTTTCGTGTCTGTTCTCAGGTTGCATGAAAACGAAGGCTAAGGGCAAACCACTCGAAGCCTTTGACCCAGAAATTGAGGGCACAATTAGGAGAAGGAAAAGCAAGAAAAATAGCAACACAATCATCAACATGGAGCCCCCGCGCAATCAGAATGAGGAGGATGATCCCAACATACCACCCTTGGAGGATCCGGACACTCAACTCACCACAAGGAATGCTCTTTTGTTGGTCTAAGAGGTGAACCACATAAGAGAGTTGATTAATCAACTGATGGTAGAAAGAGAAGTAGAAAGAACTGAGGTTGCAAGGAGAGAAAGAGAGCTTGAACGAGAAAGACTGTGTCGAAAGGACTTCGATGATGAGGATCCCAATGTCATAGCAAGGAAGTATAGACCGCAACCCGGTAATGAGGGATTCGTTATTGGTATCAATATTAAAAACTTAAAACTCAACATCGATCTGATTTAGATGGGTCATCAGAAGCAATTTGGTGGCCGAGCTGTTGAGGATCTATACTCACACCTCTGAATGTTTTTGGTAGTCTTTCTCTCCAAGAAAGACTATAGCAGTCAAGTATGTCTTGTACTCTGACTCTTATGGACCCTACCTCCAAGGAGATAGTTCACCGGGGAACTATAAACACCCCATTCCGGCTACAAGGAAGCTGAGTGATGCGCTTGTGGATCGGTGGACGAGGCATTTGCCGACAAGCTATAGATCGTAGGAGCACCTGTAACAGTTCTAAGCTTAGTGGATTACCAGAACAAGAGTCTGAAGAATAGACGTAGGACGGTTTAATCCAAACCACTATAAAATTTGCTTGTCATTTACTGCTTTCCCTATGTGTCAGCATACTTATACTTTAAAACTCAGCACACAAGTGTTGTAGTATACATCGAATACTGACATTAAACCTAGTTGACATTTAATACCTGAACAAGATTTGACAAGCCAAGCTGACACGCCATACTCAGCTTGGATAAGTGCAAGCTTACCGAACAAACAATTTAAATTTCCAATATACACATACTTTATACTCTGATAAACCGGGACCAACAGTATTCAACTCTTTTGTGGACTGTAAATGGCTTCTGAACATATGGAGATTTATCAGGATGGAGTACAAAATGATATTTGGCATGTCCCATATGTAATAAATAAAATTGCAACTTTTGGTTACCCAATGGGAAAAAAGTGTGTTATATGGGTCATCAACATTTCTTGCCTTATAATCACAAGTGGCATAATACTAAAAAATAATTTTGATGGTAAGAAGGAAAATAGGGGTAAACCAATTCCTTTAAGTGGAGAGGACGTCGCTCAAAATTTAAGTAATTTTCATTTAATTCTTTTTGGAAAGGCACACAAAAAAAAAGAGAAACCGTTATGTGAAATTGAATTTGAAAAATGTAATATTTTCTTCAACCTACCACACTGGAAAAGTCTAAACTTACGACAAAATATAAATGTCATGTACATTGAGAAAAATAAGTGTGATAATATTTTGGGAATGTTGTTGAATATAGATGAAATGATAATCTCAATGCTTGACTTGCAAAAATTGCATATCAGACATCAATTACATCTAAAGTTTAACGGTAATTCATATGTGGTACCTCCTACATGCTATATGTTAACTATGCTTGAAAAAGAAATTGTGTGCTTTCTTAGTCTCGGTTAAGTTTCAGATGCATTTGCTTCGTGTTTATCAAAATGTGTTTATACAACATGTCAATTCTCATCTGCAAAAATCCATGATTGTCATATTATTCTATAGCAAAAACTACAAATTTATGTGCATGAATTGTTAAATAACAACATTTATGAGGCACTTCATGAAATTAGCCACTTTTTTTAGACAATTATGCTCAAGAAATATGAGAAGGATGGACTTGGAGTATCTTTAATTAAGATCATATTAGTTTAACCTTGTGTAGTTGGAAAGAAATTTTCCTCCAACTTTCTTTGATATAATGATGCATCTACCCATTCACCTGGCATAGGAAGCAATCTTATGTGGGCTTGTACAATATCGATGGATTTATCCAATTGAAAGATTATTAGTTATATTTTAATACTTAATATGAGTAGTTACACAATTATCGTTGATTATACTAATTTGTTTAACATTTTTACACATACTTGTATAAATTTAAAAAGATATGTTACTAACAAAGCTCATCCAAAGGGATCAATGACAAAGGGCTATAGCCAAAGAGTGCATGCCATTTTGCTCTATGCATATGAATGATATTGAAACACAGTTCAACAACGTGGAGCGTAGTTATGAAAGGTAAAAAAACCTTCCAAAAAATAACTTATTTATTTTCTGTGAGTAGTCGCGTCTTCTATGAAAAGGTATATATGATTATCTTGATGATAAATCACTTACACAAGCGCACTCTTATGTCTTGAAGAATTTTGACGAAGTATTGCCATTTATGAGCTATTTTATTTAATTTTTCCCCTAGATTTCATATAATTAAGTTTAAGATTTGATTTTTCTTATTGTGTTACAAATTTTTAATTTTGTAGTGAGCATAAGTAGGAATTGAAACAAAGTGGTTGTACTGATGTGGAAAAGAAGCATGTGGATTCTTCTACTCAATAGTTTGAACAACGAGTAAGTTATTTTACTTTTACTCAGTTTTCCTATGAGTAAAATGTCATATTGTATTCATAATATTCTTCTACTCAATAGTTTGACAAGGAAAACTTTCTGGCAACTGAATTAAACTCCGATCCATTGGAATTGTAGAGAAGTTAACAGAAGAGAATTGTTTGAGTCTGTCATTAGGTGAAACCAACCCACAACCTAAAAGGCCTACAACCGCACTATCTCATGAAGATCTCACTGACACGGAGTGGGTTTTTTTTTTTTGGTATGCATGCCCTTTGTGTTCAAGATCGGCCAAAGTTACTTCTTTTCTCAACAATTTTTTTTTTGTGAAGTCCTGAGATTTTTTATCTATGGTAGTAAATGGACTGCAGTTGTATGAGAACCTTGTTGCTATGTGATTTTTGTTTGAGTTTGACATGAGAACTCTTATCTTCTTTATTGATGGGATTTGAATGTTGTCGGGATGGTCGTTTATGAACAGGGACGCATTGGATACACAAAGCTTCTCTTGCATCTTGCAGACACCAAACTTTTTCTCTCATTGTTTGCTGGCAAAGGCAAGTGAAAAAGATTCCAGGTTTTATTCTTTCTACCCAAAAGAACTATATACACTCTTTGATAGATCAAAAAGTTTTATGATTGCTTCTTATTTGTAAATCATTATGGCCAGCTGTTGGACTTGCATTGCTATTTTCAGAGTGCATCTTGATAGGTACATTAACTGAGCTTAGAACCTTGTAATCTTGAACTTTGATGTAGGGAAATAATAATTTGTATTTCACTCAATTGAATAATGATGTACAGCAAGGTTTATATAGTACAAACAAACCAAATCTAACTAGGAATAGGAAATCTAAGATATACTAGGAATAGGAAATCTAAGATATACATAATCTTGGTGAACAAGAATATATAAGATATATCTAAATATAAAGAATATCTTAACCCCCCCCCCCCCCCGCAAGCAAAGACGGAGATAGTCGAAGCTTGGAAATGAAGTATTCGAATAGGGGACGAGATAGACTCTTTGTGAAGATGTCGGCCACTTGATCTTCAGATGGAACGAATTTCGTCTGAAGCTTTCGAATACCCATATGTAGAGCGGCGTTTGTCCGGACATCTTGCCCAATCAGCATCAGAATAAGCTTTCAAGGAGGACGAACCCGGAGTGAGGGTCAGACCATAACAGACGGTACCTTTTACATAGCGAAGCATATGCTTTAAAGCCTGAAAGTGCTCGACTGTTGGTGACTGTTGGAATTGACTCATAGTGTTGACGGAGTAGGCGAGGTCCGGATGGGTGATCGTGAGGTATTGAAGAGCACCCAATAAGGACCGATACAGTGTTGGATCTTTGAACGGTGCACCATCATTTTTTAAGGTAATGCCCGGGGCCAATGGAGTAGATACGGGTTTAGTATCCATCATGTTCGCACGTTTCAGAATATCAAGAGCATATTTGGACTGTGTAAGATAGAGGCCCGATTTACTGTTATGTGCTTCAAGACCGAGAAAATAGCCGAGCTTGTCCAAATATTTAGTGTTGAACTCGTTGTCGAGGCGAGTCATGAGGGCAGAAATCCGTGAGGAGTTGTTTCCTGTAATAATAATGTCATCCACATAAACCAAGAGATAGATGATGTCCGAATTGTTGTGAAAAATGAATAAGGAAGTATCAGAGGTGCTGCAGAGAAAACCCATGGAGAGAATGAAGCTTCGGAAACGCTGGTACCACGCCAATGGGGCTTGCCGAAGACCATAAATAGCCTTTTGTAGGCGACATACATGAGTAGGATGGCGAGAATCTGTGAACCCAGGAGGCTGTTCCATGAATACCGGCGCATCCAAAATGCCATTTAAGAAGGCATTCTTGACATCTAATTGATGAAGAGTCCATGAATGCATAACGGCGATGGCGATGATGATCCGAACTGTAGAGGCTTTTACAACTGGACTGAAGGTGTGAGTGAAATCATACCCAGGGATCTGGCTAAACCCTTGAGCTATTAAGCGAGCTTTGTAGCGATCGATAGAGCCATCGGCGCGGAGCTTGGTGCGATATACCCACTTGGAGCCGACAATGTTGGTGTACGGCGGTCGGGAAACTAGCGTCCAAGTGCGGTTCTCGTGAAGAGCTTTTAATTCCTCGAGCATAGCATCATTCCATTGAGGAACCTTTAAGGCTGACTTAATTCCACGAGGCTCCGGTAAAGCTGTAGAAGCAGTATAAACAGAAACTAAATTTAAATCAATCGGATACCGGGGTTTGAAAATACCTGCTTTGGCGCGCGTTTGCATGGGATGATGATTCTCCGGGATCTTGGGAGGAGGAGGATGTTCGACGGGTGGGGAATTTGGACGGTCGGGAATTTGATTTGGAGGTGGATTTTCGACGTGGTTTGGTGCGACAGGCTGGGGCGTGGGAGCTGCGTGTGTCATATGGTCGGGTGGACACAGAGTGCATGGCAATGGAGAAGGAGACGAGAACGACGAAGTGGAAGAAGCGGAGTTCGAGCAAACCCTAGGGTCATCATTAAAGTAAGACGTAAGCTCAAGTCTAGATAAAGGTGTGGACTTGGCATTACGGGAGAAGGGAAAACAAGATTCGTCGAAGGTGGGGTGTGGAGTAGTATATATCCGGTAAGTAGTGGGGTCGAGGCAACGAAAACCCTTGTGATTTGGACTATATCCTATAAAGACACAGGGAAGGATACGAGGTTGAAGTCTGTGTTTTGTATAGTCACGGATGCAGGGATAGACACGATAACCAAAGGTGCGGAAGGAGGTAAATGAGGGCGACGTTTTGTATAGTAGGTCGAAGGGCGATTGATCGGCTACTATAGAGGATGGGAGTCGGTTTATTATATGAACTATCGTGCTAAAGGCCTCGACCCATAGAGAGAGAGGTGAGGATGAGTGAAAAAGGAGAGAAAGTCCCATCTCAGTTATATGCCGATGTTTTCGTTCGGCTCTACAATTTTGGGAGGGAGTATACGGACATGACTTAAGGTGATGAATACCATATTTGTGTAAGAGAGATTGAAACCTATGATTTGTAAACTCAGTGCCACCATCAGATTGAAATTTCTTGATTTTACATGAATGTTGATTCTCAACAAATGCATGAAAGTTCATAAATCATCATAAAAATCTGATTTGGCGCATAAAGGATAGAACCAGGAAAAACGAGAATAATCATCAATGAAAATTGCATAATAGCGAAAACCAGAAGTTGATGTAATCGGGGAAGGACCCCAAAGATCACAATGCACAAGTTCTAGTATGTGCGACGCGCGACTCTCGAAAATAGGAAAAGAAAGATGTTTGCTTTTAGCTAGCTGACATGAATTACATAAGTTATTGTCGGAAGCAATGGAAGGAAAGGAAACTAAACTAAGCTTACGAAGAGACTTCAGAGTTTTGTGAGCAGGGTGACCGAGCCTATTGTGCCATAGCTCAAAGGAGGCGGAAGGAGGAAGGGTGGGTGCCGTCACCGTGAGGGCTAGTGGCGCAGTTTGGAGAACATACAACCCATGCCTACGTACGCCGGTAGCGAGTATCTTGTCGGTAGTCCGCGTCCGAATGTGAAACTGCGCATCAGTAAACAAAACATCAACAGGATAATCGTGAGTATGTTTACTAACTGATAATAGATTTTTAGTGATGGCAGGAACCACAAGGACATGATTTAAATTTAAAGAATCTGAAAGAGGCAAGAAACCCCTATGAGTTATTTTGAGACAATTACCATTACCAACAGCGATGTGATCCTGGCCGGAATAACGAGTCATGTGATCAAGCGTAGAGGCGTCGGCAGAGATATGAGCCGAGACACCAGTGTCAAGATACCAATCAGATGTAGAAGGTGTCGAGACTGAGCACTGAACAGAGAAAGCTTCAACTAACTGAGCAGTAGGAGGTGGCCGAGATTGGCGTGTGAAGAATCGGTCAAAACGACGTGGACAATCGAAAGGATCATGATCCAGTTGACGGCAAAAATAACACTAGGGCTGCTTCTTCTTTTTCGAACCATTACTCGAACGACCACGACCACGAGAACTATTTTTCCCGCTGGACTGATGAGGCATGGAATCAGCATGGAAGGCAGCCGGCTGGGTGGCAGGGGACGAGTCGGAGCCACGAATGAATAATTCGTGGCAAAGGGCTCGCGCGAGGAGCGTATCGAAGTCCAGCAGTGGTTCCTGCGCCATCTGCGTGGCAGTGAACGTAGAGAAGGATGAAGACAGACCACAAAGGAACCAATGGGACTTATCAGATGGGTCGATGGATCGACCGATAGCCGAGAGTTGATCGCAGATGCCTTTGAAGCAGCGACCGTATTCAGCCACGGAAAGATCGGCCTATTTCATAGATAAAAGGTTGTCCTTCAGACTCAGTTCACGAGCTTTAGAACTGTGACTGTACGAGCGAGATAAAGCGTTCCATAAGTCACATGATGTAGCACAACCAATGATAACAGCCATTGATTCCTCAGTCAGAGTAGAGACCAAGAATAACTTGATGAGTTGATCTCGGGAATACCATTTAGAGTATTCTAGATTGAGGGACGGCACGCCGAATGACGAAGCGATGGTGCGGGCCTTGTGCCATCAACGTATGGAAGAAAGTTTTGTGTAATGAGTAGGGGCTCAATCTGAGCGTGCCAAAGAATATAATTTGAAGATGTAAGTTTGATATTCACCATGTGAATTATCGTGGATAAAGGTAAGGTTGGAAGTTCCGAGACATCAACAGGCGCGGCCATGGATGAATGAGAGAGGCGACGCCGATTGGAAAATAAGGGTGGAGGAAAAACTAGGGTTTATGCCAATGTTTGGCTGATACCATGTAGGGAAATAATAATTTGTATTTCACTCAATTGAATAATAATGTACAGCAAGGTTTATATAGTACAAACAAACCAAATCTAACTAGGAATAGGAAATCTAAGATATACATAATCTTGATGAACAAGAATATATAAGATATATCTAAATATAAAGAATATCTTAACATTTGACATGAATAATGTTAATTGCACACACCATACAAATTGTTTATGAGATTCCATGTTCTAATGGGCAAACAGTTCTAGGGATCTGGTAGAGGAAGCGAGTTTAATGGACGATTCGATGGATAAGCATCTCGATTGAGCTTTGTTTGTGTTGATTTATTTTGCTTATTGTCAACACTTTGTTATTTAGCTTTTTCTGTGTTGACTTATTACTCTATGACACCTTTGTTATGCATAGTGGCTCCAAATATAGAAGCAATCAATCATGATTGGACAATTGCAGGAAGAATTTTCAAAATTCAGAAAATAGAGTATAATTAAATAATTCCTTGTTTTTATAAGGTTTATCTTTGCAAAAAGTAAATGTGTTAATGGTATCAAAGCCATGTGAATGATAGAGAAGGTTATAGATTAACACAGTTTTTGCCTTGATGGAAAAAGAACATAT
>JAPKLW010000146.1:6803-32891 GCA_026898455.1 Plectranthus barbatus
TTGAATTAATCTAGAATTATAAAATAATCACAGGAATCATGAACCTAATTAATTAATCCTAACATGCATCCATAATAATATCTACCCTAGAACCCGCTAGGGTTTCTAGCCACTCATCGCAGATAGAAATCCAAAAGAAAACGTATTAAATTGCATAAACATAAAGAACTTACTAGAAAATAGAAGGGTTTCGTGTTTTCCAACTCTCAAAACTCTAAAAACTAAATTGCAGAATGAAAATATGAAAAGCTGCTGAACAATTCAAATTTTGTAGGGTATTTATGGGGGTGGATGTGTATCCTATCAAATCTAGGGCTAAAGATATGAAAAAATCCGATTTTTATCAAATTCCCGTGCCAGCAGACTCGCGTCGATCGACGCGGGATGTGCGTCGATCGACGTTGCTCAATCTTCAGCGTCGATCAATGTGAATTCCACATCGATCGATGTGGTCCTGTCTCGCCCCTTCTGCGCGGTCTCACGGTTTTGGCCATAACTTCCTCTCCCGAACTCCGATTGACCCGATTCCAGTTGCGTTGGAAAGTTAACTCAAAGCTCTATCCATTGCCATGCGCCAATAGCCCGAATTCCTCTTGTGGATGAACGCTTCACTGCTACTCTTGCACATCACTGTTTTCGGAACGTTTTTTCCGGGGAATTTGGCCTAAAACCTGTAAAACATACCAAAGCACGCATTACACCACCTAATATAGACTCATGCATAAAATATATATATAAACTCAATAAAACTACATAAAATAGTAGAAAACAATATAGATAAGCGAGTAAAATAATGAGCTTATCAAACCCCCCAAACTTGAACGTTTGATTGTCCTCAATCAATAGGTAAGAAACAAATCAAAAGATTATGCGATCAAAGTGCAATGCCTCACAAGATTAATCACAGTCAAGGGTAAAAAATCCACTACACACAAGCAATTTGACAGAGACAGAAAATCCATCAATTGTGGAAGAACTCACAGGAAGTGTATCGCTCAACTCTCAAGTGTTTAAGGTATAGATGAAAGCACTCAACAACATGTATGAAGAAATTTCTACCATAGGCTTGCAAATTTTCATTAGGCTGTAATGTAGGCTTTTTGTGAATGGTAGGGAAATTTTTGGCCAAGTGACTAAATTAAATTGAGTTCGTCAACTCAACAAACTAGAACCACCATCTATTCATCATCCAACCTTCTCCTAATATTTTCAACAAACTCATTTTTTTTTTGCTCATTTTGAATCTCTTATGCTCTTTTTGATTATTTTGTATTCTTTTCTTTTCGAAGAGCTTATGAGAATTCTAATTATTTCTTTGAGCTTCTGTTTTACACATCTTTTCACCACTAATTTATATTTTCTTATCTCCATCTCACAATCATTCCACCCCATATACCACAACTCAAGACATGAGCGAAACCAATACTTCTTCTTAATCTCATAGACAAGGAAAGAAAAATTTTGTATAGGCTCAAAAGTGGCTAACTAGGGAAAATTTAATGTGAAGGGACAGTGTTTAGGGAATCGGGCAATCAAAGATGGCCTAAGATCATTTCCTAAACTTGTGCACACTATGCAGTCTCAATACAGAAAATAGGCAAGTTCTAGAGAAATAAAAACACACATGTGAATCTCACATCAAACGAAATACGGCTCAAAATCTCACACAAGGGTTTAAAATTTTCTTCCATAGTCAATTTCAAATCAGTTCAATCGGCATGCAGGTGTAAGTGTCAAATCAATCCCATCATGCGGTATTCTACATTCATAGGCATCTAACCACAATCACAATCAATTCAAACTCAACCCTCAATCAATTCTAATCTCACAATCTCATTCGGGTTATATCAAAACTCAAATTTTTCCCCACAAAATAGCATAACACTTAAAAAAAAAATTAAAGACGGAAAGCAGAAAAAATAAAAGATAGAACGTTCCATCTCTTATCCACATCCCCCCAAACTTATTTCCAACTAAAAGAGTGGAATAAGTTTGAAAATTAGACAAAAGAGGGAACGATACCTGGTAGTTGATCTCAGACATCAACTTTTTATCCCCCCCCCCGGAGTCTTCAAACATCGCACGATGTGAAATAGTGGCTGTTGGCACTTTCCGTCGATCAACGTAGGCTGGCATCGATTGATGTGAAGCCTTCTTGTGACCCTCTCCTCGGATCAAGTGTATCCCGTCAGCTGGTTGCTCGGCGTCGATCAACACCAGGCTGCGTCGATCGACGTCGAGCTGTACTCCAAATATTTTTTTTGAACTGCAAAACAACTGTTAACAAAAACAATAGAAATTCAAAATAAAAATGAAAATTGAAAATAAAATACGTAAAAGGTTGTGTTACCTCCCAAAAAGTGCTTGATTTAACATCGCAGCTCGACAATACCTCAAATCACCGCCGGGGTGGTCGGGTCCAGACACGCCAACCTTTGGCATCCACCATGTAAACCTTCCGGTCTTTGACAATGGTGGCGAGCACAGAAAAAGGCGGCGTATTTGACACTTTTACTCCTCCGTCTCCTCTCTCCCACTCAATGGCAGCTGCTTCCTCCTCCTCAGATTCATATCCTTCTTCAGTAGTGGAGATCCGATTGCACTCCGCTTTCTTCTTGCTCTTGTCGATCACAAAGGTGATCTTTTCGTTGTTCGCTCGGAGTGTGATCTCGCTGCCTCGACAGTCAATCAGAGCGGCGTTGGTGTCGAGAAACTTACGCCCCAAGATCATGGGCATGTTCTCGTCCTCCTTCAACTCGTGCACCACAAAATCTGCAGGAAAAATAAGATGGCCCAAACGAATGAGCACATCCTCTAGTATACCTTTCAGGCGGGACACAGACCGGTTCGCCATCTGCAGGGTGATCGTTGTGGGCCTCATCTCTCTGATATTAAGACACTTGTAGATGGAGTACGACATCAGGCTGATACTGGCCCCAGTATCACATAGTACTCTCTCGAACGTGTGTCCCCCAATCTCAACCGGAATAGAGAAGCATCCAGGATCACTTCTCTTGATGGGCACCTGCTTTTGAAGTAGCAGGCTGCACTGCTCGTGGATCTTCACCGTCTCGTTCTCCACGAATTGTTTCTTTCCACTCATCAATTTTCGTAGGTACTTCATGTACCCCGAGATCTCCTTCAGTGCTTCGATCAGCGGGATGGTGATGCTGATATTCTTCAAATTCTCCACAAATCTGGAGAACTTTGAGTCCTCCTTCTGCTTCGTGAACCGCTGTGGGAATGGCATAGGAGGGGGTTGATCTTCAGACTGCTTTAGCTTTGTGCCTGGAATAGACTTCTGCATCGATCGACGCAGGTCTGCATTGATTGACATGGCTCTATCTTCTGCGTCAATCGACGTGGAAGGTGCGTCAATCGACGAGGCTCTTCCTTTGGCATCGATCGATGTGGGAGATGCGTCGATCGACGTGGATCCCTCTCCTGCGCAATTTTGCTCCTTTTCGCCTCCAGAATCGTTCATAGTCATCTCGGGACCCTTGTAGTTCGTCCCAGACCTCAGAGTAATAGCATTTACTGACTTTTCTTTACGGGGTTCACCTCTGTCGTACTTGGCAACTGTCCCGGCTTATGCTGATTGCTGAGAGTAGTGGCGATTTGGCTTAGTTGGGTGTCCAACATCTAAAGATGTTTCGTCATCAGCTGCATGTGGTTGGCCATCCCCTTCACTTCGGTTTCTACTTTCCCAAACCGATTGTCAGAGCTCTTGATGAATTTCTCGAGCGTCTCCTCCAGCACAGACTTTTTTCTTTCCACAATCTCTCCTCCTTTACCTACATCAAAACCAGGCGGAGGGTGTTCTGCAACAGAAGGGTTAGAATAAGAAAAACCAGGGTGAGATCGCCCATGGTTGTAATGATACCCTTGATTGCCTCGGTAATTATTGTGATAACCACCGCCAATGTAGTTCACCTCCATCCCGACAGTTCCAGACGAACTGCTTGCACCCCGGTTGATGTAGTCGGCCTCCACCGGAGCGATAGCCATGCTTGGCTCTGCAACAGCTGCAGCTTGTGTTGTGCCCAATTTTTCAATCTCTTCTCGGAGCTTTTTTACCTCAACAACCACATCAGTTTCTGGCTTGGCTTCCACAGCTTTGACCGGAATCTGTCTCTCAGTTGGCCATTGGTGGCTATTCAGTGCCATGTCTGCGAGCAGCCTCATACTCTCTGCACCACTCTTCTTCATCAGTATCCCACCAGCAGATGCATCAACCAACTCCTTCATGTGAGGATTCAAACCCTCATAGAAATGACACACTTACATCTCCAGATCGATGCCATGTCCAAGACTGAGTCGTAGAAGCTCTTTGTATCTCTTACAGGCCTCGTAGAGTGACTCATCATACATTTGCTTGAAAGTAGTAATGGCAGCTTTCCTTTTCAGCAGCGGGCTCGGTGGGAAGTAGTTGGTGAGGAACTCTGCTCGAAGCTCCTCCCATGTCCCGATTTGACTTTTATCTAATCCAGCAAACCAAGATCGTGCCTCATCTCTGAGTGAGAACGAGAACAGTCTCATTCTGATTACATCTTGGTTTACTCCATTCTGCTTCACAGTGTTATACACCTCAATGAATTGGTTAAGATGGGTATAAGGATCTTCTACAGCTCTCCCTGCAAACTGATTTTGCTGCACCATCTGAATAAGGCCTGTGCGTAGCTCATAGTTGTTGGCATCGATGCCAACTCTGAATCCAGCCTCCGCTTGCTGTGGAAGAAATCGATCCAAGATGGACCTTTGCGGAACCACAATCTGCCTTTTGTTCAACTCTGCCAGTCTTGCAGCTTGTTCTGCCTGAGTAGCCTGGGTTGCTTGTAGTTGTGCTCTCAGCTGCTGTACTTCATTCACAAATTGCCTCTGCTCCTCGGGAGTCATATTTTGCAGAGGTGCTTCAGGATTCTCTGCCATCTCTCGTTGTTTGTCTTTTCCTTTCTTTTTGATTCTCCTGTAGGTTGCTTCAATTTCAGAGACAAAAGCCTCGAGTGTTTTCCCTTTGGCTTGCGTGTTCATGCACCTGCGCAGAAATAGGTCGATCGATGCAGGTTGGGCGTCGATCAATGCAGCAGAATTTTGACATTGATCAACGCAAGGTGGGCATCGATCAACGCGGGATGCAGACACAAAAACTCACGCACGCACATGTACAGAAAAATAAAACTCAATCCAGCAAATCCTAGAACAAACTAGTAACAAGATAAAATCTAACAATTCCCCGGCAACAGCGCCAATTTGATCACTATAAAATCTACATATTAATTATAGCAACAATCGCAAATAAATTTATACAGAACCCTAAGGTTATCGAATCCAGGGGAATTGTATAACGAAACTATCCTATGTACTAATTATGATCCTAAGATTCATTGTTTGAGGAAACAGAAAATCAGAGTTTTATTTGGAAAATAAAGATGACAATACTGAAAATTTAAAGAGGTTTTGAAATCAAATTTAAAGAGGTTTTGAAATCAAATTTAAAGGAACACGGATTCTAGGGAAGAAATCTTATTATGGATAACATGCAAGAACCAATTAATTTAACAGGTGGAATACTGCAATAATGTTATATTTCCTTGGTTGGGCAAATATAACCTAGATTACTAATTAGTGACTATCTCCGCTCGGTCTCAAGAACACCACATTAGTCAATCCGATAAGCGAATCAGTTCAATTCCTACAGTCTAATACATCTTATTGGACAGTATAGAGTATCATGCATTCCTAATCCCACTATCAATATTCACCTCTCGGTCCTTCTATCAATAGCTAGACATCTAAATTAATTGTCACCTTTCGGTCGTTGAATTAATCTAGAATTATAAAATAATCACAGGAATCATGAACCTAATTAATTAATCCTAACATGCATCCATAATAATATCTACCCTAGAACCCGCTAGGGTTTCTAGCCACTCATCGCAGATAGAAATCCAAAATAAAACATATTAAATTGCATAAACATAAAGAACTTACTAGAAAATAAAAGGGTTTCGTGTTTCCCAACTCTCAAAACTCTAAAAACTAAATTGCAGAATGAAAATATGAAAAGCTGCTGAACAAGTCAAATTTTGTAGGGTATTTATAGGGGTGGATGTGTATCCTATCAAATCTAGGGCTAAAGATATGAAAAAATCCAATTTTTATCAAATTCCCGCGCCAGCAGACTCGCGTCGATCGACGTGGGATGTGCGTCGATCAACGTGGCTCAATCTTCAGCATCGATCGATATGAATTCCACGTCGATTGATGTGGTCCTGTCTCGCCCTTTCTGCGCGGTCTCACGGTTTTGACCATAACTTCCTCTCCCGAACTCCGATTGACCCGATTCTAGTTGCATTGGAAAGTTAACTCAAAGCTCTATCCATTGCCATGCGCCAATAGCCCGAATTCCTCTTGTGGAAGAATGATTCACTGCTTTCGGAATGGTTTTCCGGTGAATTTGGCCTAAAACCTGTGAAAACATACCAAAGCACGCATAACACCACCTAATATAGACTCATGCATAAAATATATATATATATATAAACTCAATAAAACAACATAAAATAGTAGAAAATAATAAAGATAAGCGAGTAAAATAATGAGCTTATCAGGGCTGTCGATCGATATAGAGGCTTCTGTGTCGCCAGAAATCTCTTCCTTCTACCGCTTCTGCGCAATCTCATGGTTTTGGCCATAACTTTTGATCCCAAACTCCGATTGACCCGATTCCATTTGAGTTGGAAAACTAATTAAAAGATCTTTCTATTGCCATTCTCCATTAGCTCATATTCTACGTGTGGAAGAATTCGTGACTATTTCTTCAAACATCAACTGCTTTTGCTCCGGGTTTCCAATCATTTTGGCCTAAAACCTACAAAATCTCACCATTACAAGTGTAATATCCTCTATAAATGATTCAAGCTCAATTATTAACTCTAAAATAATGAAAATATATGAAAAAACAAAGAAAACAATGTTATATTGAGGCAAAATACGAGCTTATCAACCCCTAAAACTTAAACACTTGATTGTCCTCAATCAACAAAAAGAATGAATCAAAAGTTCAAATAGAAGATAAGTGCAATGCCTAAGAAGATTCATCAGATCAAACCCAAAAATCCACATCACACCAGCATTTTGTAAGAATCAGAAAATGAGTAAACCATGGAAGACTCACAAGGGAAGTGTTTCACTCATTCACTCAAGTGTTTAGGATAACATTAGAACACACAAGTCATGCAAATCAAGTTCTACCATAGGCTTGCCAATATTCTAATTTCTTCACTGCAAATATGTGCACACAAGTCTAAGATAAAAAAGAACTTTATTTTTGGTTGTAATGTAGGCTTTTTAGTTTAAGGTAGGGAAATATATGGCCAAGTGACTAAAATCAATTGAGTTGATCACTCTCAACCAATCCAACCACTATCTATCAATACCCACTCATTCTCCTTTGATATTCAACCATAGAACAAGCACTCCCCGGCAGCGTAGCCAAAAACTTGTTGTGTGCTGCAGTGTACCTACAGAATTATGCGTAAGTATACACAATCGACAAGTAATATAGTCTTAGAGACCAGATATCAAACCCTAGAGAGTGGTAGTTAGAACCGCGCACACAAAATTGCTTTCAAATAAGGTTTGTGATGCGATAAACTTAAACTAAAAACTTAAATATGCATAAGCAATAATTCCAAGTAGAGCAAACAACAATAGTATCTCTTCTTGCCACAGAATAATCATGCAATTTCCTAGGAAACAGTCAACAAGGTTGAGAAACACATTCGGGTTATAGAAATCTTTACTACTACTATCCTATATGCTAAAGCATAAGTCTCGCATTTCTCTGAGCCTTAAAAGCACACAAAGTGCCTAGCAAGTTTACACTCTACTAGATCTACACTCTCCTATCATGTATCATATTCCTATGCTTGTTATGATAATCGATTGAGAGTAATTCTGGATTGGGGTTAACATTAAGTCATGCCTTCGCATATGCCTATGAGAGAGACATGATCGCCTATAGTTTCCTTGGCCTATATCTCCTTTCGGTCCCAATAGGTGATAGATCTCTACTCACTTTCGTGCTCAAGAGATCAAACAATCCAAAATCGTAAACGAACTCAGATTCAAGCAAAACACAACTTTAATATATATTTTAGATTAAATAAAGACTCTACAACCCAAGTACAACGTGGTTTAGCTCATGTTCAAATAGAAAATAAAATAAAACTTAAGATCATTCACCATCTTGCAATCTTAACTACAAAAATTCCAAATGAAAGTGTAAAACTATCATGTGATGATCCACGAATGGCTGGAATCCTTGCTTCCACTGCACGCACTCCTTCTTCTTCGTTCGTGTGTGTCCTTGAAATTGTGTTGTACTTCCTTTGATATTTTCCTTTTTCTTTTACTTCCTCCATCGATCACCTCTCATAGTCTTGGATTCTGCCACGTGTCAGCATCTTTTCACCTTTCTAACAGCGCTCTAGCTTGCTATTTGACACCTGTCCCTTCCAGCAGACAAGATCCAAAAAGTACTTGATCTTTGTCTCCATGTGGTCCCGGAAAGCATTTTCTTCATATCACTTCTTTGCGACTTCCATGCTCTAGTATAACTCCCGGCTGGTGTGCGACTGAGAAGCTTTAGCATTCCAAACCTAGTCAAAATCCTTACAAAAACTTATTAAAAACCTAAATGAGCAAAATAAAGTGAAAATACCATAAAGATATGAATAAATCAACAAAAGACCTAAAACTAGGACAACTCTTATTAAAAACAACATCTAAAACAAGCTAGAAAAGAGTAAAAAATAACTTTTTATTAGAGTTATCAGCCATCCCTCAAAGGTTTGCAATGAAGAAGGAGGATTAGAAGTTCGCCCTGTTTTTGAAGAATCTTGAAAAGGCCAACATCAATATTCCCTTGATCGAGGCTCTCCGACGATACCCGGCTACATAAAATTCCTGAGAAAGATGATGAGTGAAAAGAAGTCGGTGATGGAGCATGAGACAATCAGGATCCATGAGCAGTGCAGTCTCCTGTTGCAGAAGCAAATTACAGTGAAGTGGTCCTACCCAAGATGTTTCTCTATCCCGATTGAGATTGGAGGGAAGTAATTTTGACATGTTCACTGTGACTCTGGTGCTACCATTAACTTGATGCTCTTTTTAGTCTACCAGAAGTTAAAAATTGGAGAGACGAAGCCTACCACTATTACTTTGCAGATGGCGGATCATTCCATATCCCGTCCAAAGGGAATAGTTGAACATGTTCTGATTTGGGTTGGCTATTTGATTTTTCCTGCCGACTTTGTGCTCTTGGAGATGAAGGAGGATCAGAACATGCCAATGATACTTGGGAGAGACTTCTTGGATACTAGTGGAGCATTGATCGACTGTCAGTGTGGAGAGATCACTCTGCGAGGGAATGATGAGAAATCACCTTCGTGATTGATCCAAGCAAGAAAGAAGTTGAATGCCACAAAAACTCTACCACTGAAGAGGAGGAAGAAGATGAAGCTGCTAAGATCGAATGGGAGCGAGGAAACGAGATAGCAAAATGGCCAGTTACACCATCTTCTTCCGAGCTCACTACTATCATTCGCGATTAGAAGGTCTACATGGTAGATGCAAGGGGGTGGCGAGTCTAGACCTGACCTCATTGGTGAGAAGCAGCACCATCGAGCCATGACAATAAACAAGGTACTGGATGGGAGGTAACCCATTATTCTATTGTTTTCTTTCCAGTTTTTCATTAACTCGTCTTTTTTGTAAAAAAAGAGAAACAATTCGAAACTCTCTGTTTCGATCGACACACTGGGTGTCAATCGACGCAGCAGCTGGCAACATGGGTACACTATAACCCAATCAAGGATCGACATGAAGGCTCCATGTCGACCGACGCCACCCATGTCGGTCGGCACGAAGTGCTAACTATTTGGATTTTTTATATAGAAATCTTTCCTTACTTTTTGTGTTTGGTGGGTCAAAGACTGTAAGCCATCTTAGTCAGTTTTTATCAGTTTCTAGAGTTCTAAACTGTAATTCTTGTATAGGATCGATCTAGTTGTAATAAAACTTAGACTGAAGACCGAGCAAAGGAGAATGCTCAAGAACTGACTACCTGCACGCTTGAAACTTGGTTTCCACCAAGTACAGCCTTAACCCTAAACTGGGTAGGAGCACTAAACATGAGGGTCTACCATACTAACAAGGAGAAGTCAGTATGAGTGCTTACCCGCACTGACAAGGAGAAGTCAGTATAAGGGTTCACCATACTGATCAGGAGAAATCAGCATGAGGGCGTTTTCCATACTGACTGTGGACAGTCAGTATGAGGGTCTACCATACTAACTATGGAAAGTCAGTATGAGGGCTAAGCTATACTGACTAGACAAAGTCAGTATAAGAGCCTCTACCTTTGAAGGAAGAGCCATTCGAAAGCATTCGAGGCTCAGTCAGACTTAGGCATATTCATGTCCAAGTGGAAAGTCAGTACGAGGTTATCCAAATCATGGATGACTCGAACTGAAACTTAGTCTGACATAAAATTAGTGTATGGTACACTGACGCAGCAGAAGAGAGCAGAAAAGCAGACCTAAGGCATGGGCTACGATTGGACAACATCATCCATGAGTCTAATGTCTGGATTTATGTGTCTAACGGATAGAATTTCAAATTGCAAAAGAATACCTCTATATAAAGGTCTGCCCTTCAACCTTAAACAGTTACGAAATCTGAAAGTCTTCACACGAAAAAGGGCATTCTGCTAGGCCATCTCTCTGCAAAAACTCTCAGAGCTTCCGTGTTTCCTTACACGAGACTTGAGTCTCCGACTCAAGTTTATACACCGTGCTATATTCTCCTAGCACGAGGCTGAAACTTTGAAGCTGAAGCTCCTCTTTGGTGAATATATGTTTCTGAGATATATTCATAGCAGTTAGTTTCCTAGTCTGGGATTCTGATTCTCACGGCCGTATGCCAACCACTTCAATTCTGGGAAGAACAACAAACATCCAACCACCATGAAGAAGGTTGCGGGGTGTCGTCCTCACTTCAACCTGAAGACTAAGTCCACAAGGAGTTCCTAGGCGAGTGTCACGGCATACCGAAGGACGGAGGTACCGACGGGCTGTGTATAGATCGTAAGGAGGCTTGTATCAACTTAGTGAATTATCCAGACCTTGGGTCTGAAGAATGGATGTAGGATATTGAGATCCGAACCACTATAAATCATGTGTGTTCTTTATTGCTTTATTTACTTTCCTGCTCTATTTTACGTTTCACCAACTGACTCTAACTGACTGTTAAAACCTTCAGTGCTTATCCAAGTATTGAGGTACATACTTTGTGAAACTGACTTAACAACGAACAGACCTTAAGCTTAACACTTATACACACAAACCGACTTTACTCTGTTTTATCGAACAAGTGCAAGTAATTGATTTACTGCTTCCGCTGCATAGTTAAACCTTCCGCTACACATATTTGCACTCTAATTTTGGGACCAACACTAACAACCACAAGTCCCTGTCTTTCGAGGTCTACTATTCTAGAGGATAAAAAGTTGGTGTCTGAGACCAACATCGAGGTACTGTTTCAAACCCTAGTCTGATTTTCAAACTTATTCCCTCTGTGAGTTAAATAAGTTTGGGGGGAGAAGGACAAGGGGTTAAAACTGTTTTCTACTCTTTTATTTATTACTTTCAATTGATTTAAATTTTTGTCTAGTTAAGAATTTTGCACATTTTTGAAATTTTGTGATTTTGTGAGAAACATATACAAATTATGATAGAACCCTAGCAAAAATATGAGATTTAAATTGATTGACAGTTGTGTGAGTTGATTGTGATAGTAGTTGAGAATGCCTATGAATGTAGAATACCGCATGATTAACTGATTTGAAACTTGCATTGGCATGATGTTTGAATTGGATTTGATGTTTACCAGTGGAAGAAATTTTGTCCCAAGTGTGAGTTTTTTAGCTTTATTTCGTTTGTGAGAGTGTCTTGCATGATTAAGTATCTCTAGACTGTGATTAGTTCATAGTATATTTTTGATATACATTCCCTGTGGGTTCGACAACCTTTGGGTTCATAAATTTATTTGGCCACTATTCTATAATTAATCTGGTAGAAATATCAGTGATCAAATTGGCATTGTTGCTGGGGATTGTTAGATTTTATTCTATTACTAATTTGTTTTTCAATTTATTGGATTGATTTTTTAATTTTAATTTTATTGATTTTTATGTTCCTGTGTGTGTGTAAGTTTTTGGATCGTGCCTCTGTATCGATAGACGTCACGTGCGTCGATCGACACAGAGGATTCATTTGCGTTGATCGACACACCCTGTGTGGGTCGATGCCGGCTAACTTTTCAACTTTGTCTCTTTTCTCAGATCTTGCATGAACACGAGGGCTCAGACTAACCGCTTGAAATCTTTGACCTAGAGATCGAGGCAACAATCAGAATAAGACATAGCAAGAAAAAGACATAGCAAGAAAAAGAACAACACAAATACTGAATTTCCTATAAATGCCCCTCTGGTACTCAGATCCCAATATAGCATAAGATTATAAGTTCCTAAGCAGCGAACTAGTTTTGGGAGCTGCTAGTAGGCGACAAAGACTTGAGTATGGAAGGAAATTCTGCTTCTCGATTGGTGCAATATTCGGTAACAGTCGTCACCAGATATTCGGATATGAGCGAGGGACACAGATCAGAAGATCAGATCTGTTGAATTATGTAAACTCCAATTCATAGAATAATTCGTTCAAGTAGGACCACCATCATCAGACACATCATCGAAGTTAGGCTAAGGACCAAGATCTAAGGCCACTTGAGGGTCGGAATGCTGGGGCTCAGGTTTGGAAAAGTCAACCTTGTCGAGCTTGTTGGGGTCGATAATCTCGGACTCGATCGGGTCAATCTACTTTGACCTCTCCAGGATAGTTAAAGAGTCAACCTCTTAGTATAGAGGCTCAGTCGGCAGCTGAGGCTCAGTCTCAGGCTGGGGCTCATCGGGCTCCCACAGACAGAGTTAAACCCGGGTCTCCGACAAAAGATTTAAGCCTTCACAGTATCAATAAATATAGGCTCGAAGTCCGTCAACCGCACAATCAGTTGGTGGTCGACTCCGACCGCACTTCTCAACAGTGAAACTTCCTCCTCCATCTTCTTTAACTTCGACATCACGGATTAGAATGCTTCATCTTTCTTATTCAGCTCCGCCACATGGTTGGTGTCCATCTTCTTCTGCATGCTCTCGAGGGCACCAACCCTCTCCTTCAGATCTCTCTTCTCTCTCTTCGCCTCATTGTATCTCTCTCAGTAGACCCCCATCAACCATCACCGCCGACAACTATCTCGCTGTCTCCACTTGACGTTGCTTCTTGGTGACCAATTCCTTCTTAAGTTGGTTGTGCCCCCCGAGTATGGTCTCAACCAACTTCACCTAGCTGCAGTGGTACTCGGAGAAATGCTCAACAGCCTACAAAGATGAAAGATAGAGAGCCAGTTATCAGCGATGGCCCAAACCAAGGAAAAAGTATATTACGTGTATCAACACCCTTTCCATTCAAGTAGATTCCCACGGAAAGGAGCTGGTCGATGAGCGTGATGCCGAATATCCCTGGTCGTCATCGGAGTCACCAACCGACCCTAAAGAAGAATGCCTGACCAACCAACAGAGAGACAAACTGACCAACCTCGATACTATTGTCTTAGATGACTCCGATGTTATCCTCAAATGACCACGACGACCACAGTACATTAATCTTGACCTCCTCATCGCCCATGTCGCAGCTTGGATGACTAAAACCCACCACATCGACTGAAACAAACCACAAATTGTAAAAGAACGAAAAGAGGCCCTAAAAACACCTCCAAAGAGTCGCAACAATAAAGGAAGGAAGATCAAGAACACAAAAGGCAACCCATATCGACAAGGACATAAATTATAAATTGCAAGAAGGCGGCCAGATTCGAACAGGTTGACAACGTTCGGGGCTCCTTGACCGACCCCACTTCGGGTTCACTTACTGACCCCGTTTGGAGCACGCACGCTGGCCACCCGTGGCTTCCCATTGATCTGACCCCCAAGGTCATTCGTAACCTCTTTAGTCGAAGCCAAATCTCTCTACAAACACCAGTGGAGCCTATCCGACTGTGACTAGCATAATGAAACCAGCGAGAGCCTCCAAAGCCTCCAATAAGGTCCTCAGACATGCCAAGATAGCTAAGAAATGCTCCACACCACTCTCCGGAGTGCTATCAAAGTGCACGTCTGAGAGCACAACTCTCATGCAAGAGAGCATCTCTCGATATGACTCTAAGGAACCGCGTGAATTTCGGAACCATGCATAGGCCCTCGGGATGGTTTTTCGAAACCACATGACACCAACGTATGGAAATGCCCACTAGGGGCGGCCGTATGAATTGAGTTGACTCTCGGGTCACTCGAACCTCCATATGGATAAACAAACCTCCGAGAATGCATCCAAGGCCTTTAGAAATACCCCCGGAGTATCCCCAGACTCCCGCACTTTAATCAATCACGACTATGATCAAGTAGACTCCCGAGTTATTTACCTTCCATTTGGATTAGAGGACCTCCTGCTACACATCCAAAGATCTTGGGAATGCTATCGAGGTATCCCGAGACTTTGCACTTCGATCAAAATATGATTACGTAGTTTGGCTTCAACTAATATCTCGAATATGCCCCAAAGCTAAATAGGCTATTGTTGAGATTAGGCCCAAGCGACCCTAATCAGTCGAGACCAGTTTGCGCTCATGAAATTGATCAAAAGAAATGCGGCCCATCAACTCAAAGCTCAGCCAGTCGCAGCCCAAAAACCAAGTCAAGACCCATTCCAACATACATACCGACCCCATGTTCGGGTAACAAACTGACCCCGAGGTTGGGTCCGAAACCGACCCTAGGGTCGGGTCAAAAACTGACCTCGAGCAAATGGATAAGAAGGAAGCCGTTGGAGAGACATCACGTCAGTCCTAACCGACCACGAGATTTTTGAGGTATGTTCCGAGAAATCCGGGGTTGTTGCCGATCCTAACCGACCTTGAGATTTTCGGGGTCAATTTTAAAAAATACAAGGTCATTTCCGACCTCAACTAAGGTTTGTTAGGCCCAGATTTCATGTAATGGGCCTCCCATATGTCTATAAAAGGGAGGCTCCAGATCATTTTTTGAATGCTAGCCGAATTTCTGTCAAGATATAGAATTATTACGGTATTGATTCCTCTTGTTCAATCTTAAATTCAACATTCAATTTACACTACATTTGGTGTCTGTTTGTGTGCTCTTCGCATTTATTTCTTGTTTTTTACGATATCTATTATTTTTCTTACCCAATTCTAATGACCTTAATTTGTTTAGTTTCGAACCTCAACTTTTATCATAAAATATCAATTATTATTTATATAATATTTTAATTCTTTTTTAAAGCTATGAACCTAAAAATCAATCATGAGAATTGAAAATTGATTTTCAAACTCATCTCATAAACCAAACATCAGAATTGAGAATGATTTTCAAATTCAAACTCATACGCATTCTCTTTATTATCAAACTCATACATATAGTAATTCATGACAGTTAAATCAACCGCTCCTGAATCTCCCTTGTTGGAGGGGTTTCATAATATAATTATTATAATATTATAAAAATATGAAAAATAATTATAGAATAACATGGAATAAAAAATTAAAAATATACAATTTTAGTAATGAGATTTGGAATGAGAATGAAGCTCACCATTTTGAAAGGTTTTAGTGATTTTTAAATATTTAGGTATTATTTCAATTCTTCATGGTGGGTTTCAAAATCATTCTATTCCCTCAAACCACAACCCACTAACCAAACGAACTAAAAAATATTATAATAATATTCTAAATATTATAGTAATCATATTACTATTAAATATTATTGTAATATTTTAATTATCAAATATTATTATAAATATATATTATTAATATAGTTAATAAAATATTTTTTATTACGCACCATTATTATAATATTATTAATATTACATTGATATATTTATAATGATATTTAAATATATTTTACTAATAAAATATTATTAATACATTTTGAAATTATTAAATTAAAACACTTTTAATTTAAATATAATAATATTATTCATAATTATTTTTTAGTTTTATTATTAATTGTACTAATTATAATATGAAAAAATATGAAAAATACCCTAAAGTATTAGTCAATTATAAAAAATATCATAATATTTTCTTTTCTGTGAGTTATATCCTAATATTTCATTTTGTCCACTAAAAATACCCTCCATTATAAAAAAAATATCCTAAAGTTTCTTATATCACGAAATTATACCATAATGTTTGATTCTATCAATTAAAAATACCCTACATCGCTAACGGTGTTAAAATTCTAATGAATCATACGTTAATTTTAATAAAACATATGCCACATATATACCAAGAAAAAGGAAATGTCACACATTATTTCTTGAATGGTTCATCAAAATTTTAACACCATTAACAATTAAAAGTATTTTTAATTGACAAAATCAAACATTATGGTATAATTCAGTGATAAAAGAAATATTTGGATATTTTTTATAGTTGAGGGTATTTTTAATTGACAAAATGAAATATTAGGATATACTTCAGGGAAAGAAAAACCTTAAAATATTTTTTTTAATTGATCAATATTTTAGGATATTTTTCATAATTTTCCAATATAATATTATTAGTTTTGAAATGAGATACTCAGTCTCCTCTTTTATATATATATTAAAAAATAATAATAGTGGCAATATTTTATGATACCCTCACAACTTCATTCAACAGATGCCATACATTTTCTTCTTCGTTCAAGCTGCTTCCTTCTTTTTTTTGTTTGCTGCATTTTTATTTTTAGAATTAATTCTTGATGGCGGCATATGCAGCTCTGAATTCACTTAAGCATATTATTGATCAACTTCAGCAGCATCCATTCCCTCCTATTTCTCTCCACGAACAACAAGTTCAATCTCTCACTGAAATTCTTGATTTCTTACAGGAATTTCTTCGAGGCTATAATTCCCCGGTTGGCGACAGCGAATTAGAAGCAGATCCGTTGCTGAGTGGCATCACAGATGCTGCTTATGCAGCAGAAGATCTGCTCGAGTCTTACATAGCAGACAGGATCGTATCAAGTAGTCAAGATGAAGAACAAGTTAGACTCGTAGATCTACAGAAAGTGATTGAAGAGATGGATTCAATCAAGAAATTGGCGACTGAAGCAGAGAAGGCAGCTGTCCAAAATCAGGTGGC
This sequence comes from Plectranthus barbatus, assembly GCA_026898455.1. NCBI lineage: Eukaryota > Viridiplantae > Streptophyta > Magnoliopsida > Lamiales > Lamiaceae > Plectranthus > Plectranthus barbatus. The sequence continues at coordinate 24,123 of JAPKLW010000146.1, forward strand.
ATCAGAATCTGGATCTGCTTCCACTGTACAGAACAGAATCATGATGGGCTTTGATGATGTCTTGATTGAAACCATGGGCAGGCTCACATACGGACCGGTCGACCTGAAAGTCATCCCAATTGTAGGGATGGGTGGTATGGGTAAGACCACTCTTGCTAGAAACGTCTATGTGCACCCACTAATTGAAGAGTATTTTGATATTCATGCTTGGGCTACAATTTCTCAACAATACAACACAAAGGAAATTCTATGCAATATTCTTTGTCAAGCCAAAATGGATGAAAGCAAGGAACGATTGAGGGGAATGAGTGAAAGTGATGTAGGGGAAGCACTCTACCAATATTTGTTTGGTCTTAGGTTTTTCATTGTGATGGATGATATGTGGAGCATCGAGGCTTGGGAAGATATCAAATTTTTCATTCCTAATAATTCGAATGGGAGTCGGATATTGGTGACAACTAGGCAATCAGATGTGGGTTCTCAATTGAACAATGAACCCGGCCCTCAAATAAGGTTTCTTGATGAGGATAGTAGTTGGTATTTGTTCTCCCAGTCTGTGTTTGGGGAGGAATGCTGTCCTCCTGAACTGAGGGGAATTGCAAAGGATATTGTAAGAAACTGCAAAGGACTTCCTCTGTCCATTGTTGTAGTGGCAGGTCTTCTGAATAGGCTGGAACATACACCAGAGTGTTGGGGTTCCATAAAGAACAACTTATCGTCTGCAGTGAATTTGGATAACGATAAGCAGTGCTTGAATGTGTTGAAAATGAGCTACAACTACTTGCAAGCCCATCTAAAGCCGTGTTTTCTGTACATGGGTATATTCGAGGAATTCAGCGTGATTCGTGTCTCATCACTCATCAAGCTCTGGGCTTGTGAAGGGCTTCTGAAACCAGAAAGTGGGAAAAGCTTTAAGACGATTGGAGAAGAGTATCTAAAGCAGCTGGTTGATGGAAATCTGGTGCTAGTTGACGAACTGGGGTCTATAGGAAACATAAAATGCTGCAAGATTCATGATCTGCTGAGAGACTTATGTTTGAGAGAAGCAGAGAGAGAGAGGTTTTATCATGTCATAACCCAAGATAGCCCTCAAGAAATAGGTAGCCAACGGCGCATTGTTATTCCAAGAAGCACATCCAAGAAAAAAGTCATCCATGCCTTGCGATCTTCATCACATGCTCGTTCCATTATCTGTGATGAAAATACTGAATTTCAATTGTCGTCCAATTTCAGATTGTTGAGGGTATTCCAAACATTTGATCGAACTAGGCTTCTAAACTATGAGCATTCTGTAAAAGATGCATTCGAGTTTGGCAACTTGCGATACCTCGGCGTCGGAGCTTCTCCTATGTTCAAACTCCCTTCTTCAATCAAACTTCTCTGGGATCTACAAACACTGATTTTTGATGATCCCGAATTGGTTAGCGCACCAGTTGAAATATGGAAGATGATTCAACTTAGGCATGTCCAGTTCTCATCGGGAGGGCTATATCTGCCAGATCCTCCTCCAAGCGGGGATGTAAAAATGGAGAATCTACACACGCTTCTTGGTGTAAGGAATCTGAAACTGAATGAGGAGGTGATCAGGAGAATTCCCAATATCGTGAAACTGGGATTAGATTATTACAAAGCGAATGAGATTGAGTCATACTGTCTAAACAATCTCGAACGCCTGCATAAACTGGAATCCTTCATCTGCAAGGACTGTTTTAGACGTGATACGTGTCTTGCGAATCTTAACTTCCCATGCTCACTCAAGAAGCTGGCGCTGAATTCATGGAATGTGGATTGGGGAGATGTGTTGGACAAGATTGGTTGTCTCCCACTTCTTCAAAAGCTGAAGCTCAGAAGAGGCTTCTTCAGAACAGGCAGGTGGGAAATAGTGGAAGGCCAGTTTCCAAGACTCAAATTCTTGTTGTTGGAATTGTGTGTTGGTTTGGAATATTGGACGGCTGAGGGCTCCATTTTTCCACGCCTTGAGACGCTTCAACTTCATAGAATAATAAAGCTGAAGGAAATGTGTTCAGAAATTGGAAAAATACAGACGCTCCAACTAATTAATCTCGCATTTTGCGACGGATCAACGGTGGTGTGTGCGAAACAGATAGTGGAGGAACTAGAGAATCATTGGGGTATAGATCAACTATGGTTTCAGGTTCGCGTTATAGCCGGCAAGAATTGGGAATCACTGCAGGAATTGGCAAGCCCCAACTTTAAAGTTGAAGTTCAAGATTATAATTAGTTACATGACTAGGGCTGGTAATACTTGCGGTTCATATGTGTCGAAAGTTCTGGTGTTCGTATTTGAGCTTATTGGATTCTTATTGTGTTTGTGTTTGTGTTTGTGTCTATATCCGTCATTATCATGCGAATTCGTGCCGTATTAAAATATTTTAATCCTTAGCGTATAGCTTATAATTTATGCGTGCCATGCCCTTCAAAAATTATTGTATTTGTCTCTAAAGTTCAATAAATTTCTATTGCATTCATGGCCATCATTATCGCGTAAGTTTATATAGCTTGCGATTGCAACCAGCATAACTTGTTTAATATATCGAATGTTTTACATTTATGTTCCAAGATTTATATATACTCCATCCGTCCCAAATCAATAGGTACTTTTCATTTCGGCACATGAATTTCGGAGCTAGTGTTTAGTAGCTAATTATGGTCGGTAATAAAATTGGCAATCGTAATTAAATTCTGTAAGACTTAAACAAGTTAATAACGATTGTCAATTTTATTAACGACCACAATTAGCTACTAAACACTAGTTCCGAAATTCATGTGCCGAAATGAAAAGTATCTATTGGTTTGGGACAGAGGGAGTATATTTTAATGTTGTGTCAGTGGACTTTATTTGAATTCTGCTCAATAGTAATTCTCATAAAATAAATTGAAATTCATGTATTTTTCGGTAATTCGTGTGTGTCGAGTCGTTATCGTGTCGATACAATAGTGATACGACTCATTAAGGACCAACACGAACACGACACGACCCATTAAGCCTCAAACATGAATATGACACGGGCACACACACACCACGAACACGACATTGACCTGTTAAGAACTCGATCTGATAACATGATATTAAAACAAATACGACACGAACATGATATTGACCTGTGAAAAAATATTATATTAGGTTAATAAATGATAACATAGTAGTATTAGTGTTATTTATTAATTTCTTAGTGGGTAACACGAACACGATATGTTATCGGATAACACGAATACGACACAAAATACGATACATTATCGGATAACACGAACACAACACAAAAATTCAGTGTCTTTATTTGGTCGACACGATAATGACACGAACTCATTAAGACTCAACACTAACCCACTATTATCGTGCGGGTTCGTGTCGGGTTATCATATTGTGTCAAAAATTATCATCCTACTGTTAATACTCCCTCCATCCCGCAAGAGTAGTCTCATTTCTCCCGGACACAATTACCAATTTTTGTGAGTGTAGTGAAATTAATATTTTATGAGTTGGTCTCCTGAGAGACGGTTTCACTATTTTTTTATTGTGAGACGGACTTTAATACATCATTTCAATAAGTTAAATACATCATTTCATTTTTAAAAATTACATTATTTGCAATAAAGAAATACAACATTTCATTAAATGCGTCTCACGATAAAAATGGTGAGACATCATTTACAATAAAGAAACACATCATTTCATTAAATTCGTCTCACAATAAAAATGATAAGACCGTCTCCCCTAAGAATTTGCCATATTTTATTGGTGGGTGTAAAAAAGTTTGTCATTTTAGAAAAATGAGACTATTTTATGGGACAAACAAAAATGGGAAATGAGACTAGGGGTGAGTATTCGGTTATTCGGTGCGGTTATTGCGCGTAAAATAACCGAACCGAAATAACCAAAATTAAAATGAAAGAAACCGAACCAAATTACCGAAATAGTCGAACTGAAATTTTAAATTCGGTTTTTGGTTTTTTTTCGGTAATTCGGTTATAACCGAAATTATTGTTTTGGAAATTGAAAATCAATAAAAAAAAATGAAAATCAATAAAAATTAAAATTATTATTATTAAAAAAATAATTATATATATATATATAAATTAATAAAAAACGAAAAATTAATAAAAATCAAAATTATTATTTTAAAAAATAATATATATATATATATATATATATATATATTATTTAAAATAATAATAATATATATTATTTCGGTTAATTCGGTTAGTTCGGTTTCAAAAAAAAATAACCGAACCGAAAATCGAAAACCGAAATTATAGAAAAAAAATAACCGAACCGAACCGAAAACCAAAATAACCGAAATTTATTCGGTTTGGTTCGATTTTCAGTTTTTCGGTTTTTTTCCCCACCCCTTCTCCTGAGGGAATATGACTTTTGAGCCTTAAATGTTCATTCAATTTTTATAATGGGTAATTTTATTCACATCCTTCTATCTTTTTCTTCATAGCCTCGGACAAAAAAAAAAATTCTTTCAGGTAAACATATTTATCCTTATAGCACAAATATTTGATAGTTTAACACCATTAAATAATTTATGTTCCTTAAAAAGTTTGATATTCTTGTAGAGAATATGCAGCAAATTAAAGTGGATCTCTTATTCTATCGCTTCAAATTAAATTTTGTATTCATCCTTTAGATATATTGTATATACTATGGGTGTTCGCGGTCTGGTTTGGCCACTTTAAAAGCAAAATTTCAGCCAAATCAGTAAGTACAGTATGAAATTTTTTCAAAACAAACCGACCAAATAATTTATCTAAACCAAACCCCAACCAAGATCTAGGACCGGCTCTAAAAATGTAGGGGGCCACGGACAAAAATAAAACTGAGACTTTTAAATTTTTTTGCACAAACATGCTTAAGTTACATATTTCAATTTTCATTTTCAACATATAATAAAAAGAAAAACATCTTATATTATCATTATTTTTTTTGGTATATATATTATTATAGTTTTTTATTATATAATGTATTAAATATATATCTTGGGCCGCTAAGTACCTATTGCATCTCAATTATAAATTCATGCCTCTTGTCATCCTATCAACAGTTGGATTAAACAATTCATTCAGGGTATTTAGTTCGGATTTAAATGCAACTATATATATATATATATATATATATATATATATATATATATATATAATAGACAATTATGTCCCTTCGCTCGGGTTGTAGTGGTTAAAGCACCTTGCCTGTGACTGAAAGATCATAGGTTCGAGCTCCCAGAGGGACATCTGGGTGTGTGAGTGAGTGTGTGTGTTTAAGATTAATGTACACTCATACAAAAAAATAGACAATTGTGATTAAGTTCCTAGTTTTCTCATTGGAAGAGTTTCTACATAACCCATCCCACATATATATATATATATATATATATATATATAAATATATATATATATATATAGGGGAGTGATCATATGAGAACTCCCCTTACCATGTGAAAATAAGAACTAATCTCGGCCATCCAATTGGTGATCCAACGCTCAAGACTAAATAAATCCCGTCTGCATTATAGTGTAGTAAAACATGCATTAAAGGGTAATTTTGTAATATTTTTTCTCTGTCCTCTAAAATCATCCTAAATCTTTAAATGATCATATCTCATTCGATTTAGATAATTTTTTAATGTATCAACGAAATCCCTATTGCATATGTTTCGATTAAAAAATTATCGTAAAAAATAAAAATTAGTGATTATATGCATAATTCTCGTAACAGTACACGAATTCTTATATAATGACTGGAGTTGCACAATATAATGCATGAAGTTGTGTAATATAATGCAGAATATTATAGATAAAATGCAATATTTTTTTTCCTGCGAGATCAACAAAAAAATTAAAATTCATTATCTTTGCATACTGTAGAAAAATATTATAGTTGTTATAAAAGTTGATCATACAATACTTATTTTTACTTATGTATTTTTTTTGTTATGTTATATAAATATATATTATTATATTATATAATGCATGTTTGTTAGGTATATAATGAATGTTTGTTAGGTATATAATGCATGTCGATGTCAAAATAATGCGGTCCACGGAGTATCGGTATATCTTAAAAATGAAGTTCACATGATAGACATTTAAATATTCATTCTAACAATAATTTTAAATAGTTTGATGCACGAATAAGAATTTATATATGACAATAATCTTTGAGAAAATTAATGATAGATATGTTTCAATTTTAAATATTAGAGAATTTTCCTTATTTATAATTTTCCATATTAATTAAGATATTTTCCATATCAATTTTGATATGTATATCTTATATTTAGTGCATATAGTTATTTTTTTCTCTCTCTTAAAATTATAAATATCATAATTCTCTTAATTTAAAATTATTTTTTAATCTACCAAAATAATATGATTTTATTATTTTTTAACTAAATCTCTATTGTACATGTTTAGTGGGAGTAAACTATGTAACAAATGAAAATTATTGATCTTATGCACAAATCAAATAACTTATGTATTATAATGTAAGTAAAATAATTTTGCTCTAAAATAAAAGTAATTAATACACTATAGTTCCGATTAAAAAATCATCGTAAAAATAAAAATTAGTGATTATATGCATAATTCTGGTAACAGTACACGAATTTTTATATAATGAATACAATTGCACAATATAATGCATGAAGTTATAGTATATAATGCAGAATATGATAGATAAAATACAACATATTTTTTCCAGCAAAATCATCATTCATCATTAAATTTGCACTTGTTATGCATTATATAGTAATAACATATGCATTATAATGAAAGTACTATAATTTTTCTCTAAAATAAAAGTAATAAGAGTAATATCCTATTATAATGCAGGAAGATATTTGTTAGGTATATAAAGAATGTTAGGTATATAATGCATGTTTCCTAGGTATATAATGCATGTTTCTTATGCATATAATGCATGTTTGTAAGATATATAATGCATGTCGAGGTTGAATATGCAAACAGAATCTTAAATAAGTACAAAATGATAAAAATACCCTATAACGCAGGTTTTTTAGATAAAATGACCGAGAATTTTAGTAAAATCCTGAGCGTTCATTTATCAAAATCAATGGCGAGGATTGGTTCTTATTTCTTATGGTAAGAGTGGTTCTCACTGGATCGCATCCCTATATATATATATATATATATATATATATATATAGAGAGAGAGAGAGAGAGGTGTAATCATATCACTAGTCCTCTTTAGATGGGAGATGAGAATGAATCTTGTCCTTTTATTTTATAAAATATGTGGTCCAGATCTGATCTACCTAATTATTGTATTACCTAATTTAATGATTAATTAATTTCATTAAGGGCTTTTTAGTATTTTATCATATCATGATTTGATTCTTTCCTAACTGATTTATACAATAAACGTGAGAAATTATATTCTTCAAATCTTGATCAAGGATAGCTCCAAAGGCTGTCGTTTTTCGAGTAATTATCCGGCGAATCCTCCTCCTCTGCCGCCGACTGAATCCGCAGTGGGCTCAGCAACATACCGTCCGCCATGTCCACCAGCAGCTTCGGCATGTCGAACAGGGCTTCTTCGTCGATGAATTTGTGATCACGGCTCGTCGTCGTGGATGATGATGAGCCCAACTGCCTCTCCTCGGGGTGTGGTCGGATGGCGGCGGCAGTTTTATGGCGTCGATGTCAGATCGGAAGGGCTTATCTTTGGGCAAACGAGGCGAGTCGGGTGTGTGGTCGGTTAGGATCTTCTTCAATGCTGCTTCTGCTCTGTTTTCTTAAACTTTTTATTCTATTTTTCCAGCTTCCTGTTGCGTTTATGTAAGTTACATTATTTAAGCCTGTAAATATGCATTATATATATACGGTACAATTGCAGTATTTCATGGTTTCATTGAGTTTTTAGAATATAGTTGTTTATTTTTCTGGTATAAATTGAATTATTTAAGTTTGTAAATTTGCATCAAATTCGCCTGTAAACTTGCATCAAATACGCCTGTAAATTTGCAGTATTTCATGTATTGATTGAGGTTGTAGAATAAAGTTATTTATTTATTTGATGTAAGTTGCAATATATACGCCTGTACATTTGCATTATATAGGCCTGTAAAGTTGCTGTATTTCATAGATTGATTGAGGTTTTAAAAAAACTTAAAACACTGCTTCTACAACCCAAATAATTTATTAAATTATTGAATGTGAGACAACCAACACTCTGTAACCAAATCCAAAATAAAAATATATATATGAACAAATTAGGTTTCAAGCGTTCACGAAACCCGACGAATGGCAAAAAAAACCGCCAAAATGGGTTTTTTAAATAATCATACTATGCGAATGTATACCTTGTTGCCAAAAATTTCAACGTTTGTAGACTTTTTTCTTATAGTGATTGAATGTCTGTGTAGAAACGAAGATTTTTGCAGAAATTAGGTTGAAAGATATTCAAAAAAGTTTACTGCTATTTTTTTGGACGAAATTTGTTTTTGTTAATACTATAAATTCGGAATGCAAATCCCAAGTACAGATCGTGCGCAAAATTCTAGGGATATCGAATTAATGTGGGTGGTTGACATTGCACTTTTTACAAATTTACCCTTACTTTGCAAGTTCTTTATATTACCGAATGCAAGTTTATAAAATCGCACCCCAAATTGATCTTATCCGTCCAAATCTTGTTTTTTATGGCCCAGATTCATTCTCATCTCCTATCTAAGGGGACACTTGTCACTTTAATATATATATATATATATATATATATATATATAT
>JAPKLW010000146.1:32991-88092 GCA_026898455.1 Plectranthus barbatus
TATATATATATATATATATATATATATATATAGGGATGCGATCCAGTGAGAACCACTCTTACCATAAGAAATAAGAACCAATCCTCGCTATTGATTTTGATGAATAAACGCTCAGGATTTTACTAAAATTTTCGGTCATTATATCTCAAAAAACTTGCATTATAGGGTATTTTTGTCATTGTGTACTTATTTAAGATTCTGTTTGCATATTCTATCTCGACATGCATTATATATCTAACAAACATGCATTATATGCATAGGAAACATGCATTATATGCATAGGAAACGTGCATTATATACCAAACATTCATTATATACCTAACAAACATCTTCCTACATTATAATATGGTATTACTCTTATTTTAGAATAATATTACTATCATTATACGGTATTACTTCCTCCTTTGTATATGATATTGTTTTTGTTTTAGAAAAAAATTATATTACTTTCATTATAATGCATATTTTATTTTTATATAATACATAACAAGTGCAAATATAATAATGAATGATGAATTCGCTGAAATAAATATGTTACATTTTATCTATCATATTCTGCATTATATACTGTAACTTCATGCATTATATTGTGCAATTGGATTCATTATATAAGAATTCGTGTACTGTTACGAGAATTATGCATATTATATACGATATTAATTTTATTTTAAAGAAAAATTATATTACTTTCATATAATTCATATGTTATTGCTATATAATACATAACACGTGCAAATATAATGATGAATGATGATTTCGCTGAAATGAACATGTTGCATTTTATCTATCTTATTCTGCATTATATACTATAACTTCATGCATTATATTGTGCAATTGTATTCATTACATAACTTTATGCATTATATTGACCTCGACATGCATTATATACCTAGCAAACATTCATTATATACCCAACAAACCTGCATTATATAATATAGTAATATACATTTATAAAATATAACAAAAAAATACATAATCAAAAATAAGAAATATATGATCAACTTTTATAACAACAATGATATTATCTATAGTATGCAAAGATAATGAATTTTTTATTTTTTTATCTGAAAAAAGTTATTGCATTTTATCTATCATATTATGCATTATATAATATAACTTCATGCATTATATTGTGCAATTCCATTCATTATATAAGAATTCGTGTACTGTTACGAGAATTATGCATATAATCACTAATTTTCATTTTTTTACGATGATTTTTAAATCGAAACATATGTAATAGGGATTTCGTTTGAAAGATAATTAAATTACCTTTAATTTGATATAGGATACATTAAAAAATAATCTAAATCGAAGGAGATATGATCATTTAAAGATTTAGGATGATTTTAGAGGAGAGAGAAAAAATATTACAAAATTACCCTTTAATGCATGTTTTAATACACTATAATGTAGACGGGATTTATTTAGTCTTGAGCGTTGGATCTCCAATTGGATGGCCGAGATTAGTTCTTATTTTCACATGGTAAAGGAAGTTCTCATATGATCACTCCCCTATATATATATATGACAACCACCTCTTAAATGTGATATAAGACCAATTCTATACCATCAGATTATAAAATGGACGATGCAAATTTTATTTTATTTTTCTAAAATTCGCTGCAATATTTAGTTTAAAAAGTTGCATAAAAGGATAAATTTGTAAAAATACTTTTCCCACCTGTAAAAACGATTTCAAATTCCATAGAAATAGGGACTTGATTTAACTACCCCATTTAATTCTAAATCCTAAATAAATGCAATTAATATTTCACTTGTCCACCCACAATCTCTAACCACATTTTTTAGTGCCAATCGTAGAAAAAAATTCCTAGCCCACGACCATTTATTGAAGAAGAGATTGACGGAGACGGATGCGTGAAGCCGCCGCCGCTGCTCTCCCTTTGCCCCCACAGCCTACCCACCACGGCAGGTTTCCCTCCTCCACCTTTGCATACCCTAGGCGCCACTGTCTTCAACCCGTTGTCGCTGCATTGCCTCCACTGCCACAGCCTTCCGTCTGCCGCTGCACATTACCTAAGGCCGCATCCAATACAATCAATCGATTTTTCCCTATTCTGATATATTCGTTGTGATTTTGTCTTTCCATGTTGCTTCCTCGAATAGTTTGAATATATGCATGTTTATACTAGTAATCTCTGTAATAATTTGTGTATAAAAATGCATTTTTAATTGATTATAGTTCTATGCATCTATGATAGTTTTTAAATTATGCAAGTTCCAAAAAGTAAATCATGCAGTTTTACATATAATTTAAATGTAAAATTTAAAAATATGTAAATTTCCTGCAAAATGTGTTCATGGTGTTGATTATGATGACGTGTCCAACAGTGTTTTTGAAGTGCAATTATATTTAAATTGTGTATGTTTTCTAGATAAAATATGCAACTTAACATATTGTTTTACTGCAACTTTAAAAATTATTTAAATCATGCCATTAAATTATGCAATTCTTTCCAATTAAATATGCAGTTTTTTCCAACTAAATATGATAAAGAAAGAAAAGCAACATCATAGCAAGAGCATTCTGCAGCTACAAATGAAAATGACATCCCAATTTATGTTAAAGATCAAGTCCTCAACAATTTGTTGACTCAATGAGGCACTCAATACAAAGCAGAAAGAAGTTGTTGGTATAATGGGATTTAGTTTTACATTTATGCATAGAATTATCTAAATAATGTGAAATTATGTATGTTTCCAACTTAAAGTATGTAACTTTTCATGTAGTTTAATGTAACTTTCAAATAATGTAAAAAAAACATTTTATTATCTAAATTTCATATATTAATTATAACATTAAGATTGCATTTTTTAATATTTGCATGTCCTGTAATATGTAATTTGATGATCAAATACATAAAATCTTGTATATTATTGCATTAATATATTAAATACGTTTCAATATTTAAAATACAAGAATAAAAAAAAATAATTACAACTTAAGGAAAAAAGTGCATCAATTAAAGTATGGAAGTTGCATAGTCTGAAAATAAGAATTTGTAATAATTTTGCAGATTGTAAAATATAAACAAAAAAAATGCAATATAATCGTAAAACTTCATAAAATTATAAATAGTACAAAAAAATTAACAATGGAGCCGTTTATTTTTTTTTCAATGCATCAGACAAGATTCTTGAGATAAAAAGATTACATAAGATTTTAGAAAAAAATGTTAGATTTAGGAATTTGTTATGGAAATATTAAAAATGTTAAAAGTTTATGTCTACAATACCCCTTAATTCGAATAAATAAGGTAAATAAAATAATAAAAATAAAATCCATGATAAAATCATAGCCCTTCAAATATAAAAATCAATGGATCACATTTGGTCTTATTTCAAATATGGGAGGTGGTTCACATATAATTACAACCATATATATATATATATATATATATATATATATAGAGAGAGAGAGAGAGAGAGAGATAGAGAGTTATGATCAAGTGCTAAAATTAAAGTTTGTGCTAAATAGAAATGAATCTCAGCCATTTGATTGATAGCATCAATTGTTGAGATTAAAGCATAAAAAATTAAGCATAATTTTCGTTCGTGCTTAATTGTTTTATAAATCATGTTTCATTCGATTAAACATGATTTATAAAGCAAAAAAGAATAAAATCTGGAAATATATTTTAATCTCAACCATTGATTTTTTTAGATGAATAGTGTAAATTTATTCCTATTTTGTACAAACATAAGATGGACTCCCTAGGGGGCTGATCTGGTGAGAATAGCTCTTATCATGAGAAATGAGAATAAATCTCGTCCATAGATTTGACAATACCAACAATCCAAATTACATAAGAGCTTCAACAAAAAACACGTCATTTTATCATCTTTTTACTTCTTTAAAGGGCAACATAGTCATTACGAAGAAATACTTCAAACTCATGTAATCAGTGAATATGGCACACTTCACTCCATGAGGATGGTCCCAAATCTTGAACGCATGGATTACAGCTGCTAATTCCAAATCGTGGGTTGGATAATTCATCTCGTGCGGTCTTAATTGCTTTGATGCGTCAGCTATCACCTTTCTTATTTTGCATCAATACTCATCTTAGCTCATTCTTAGATGTCTCTGTGTAAACCTCCAAATTCTTATCCAATTCAGGCACTGCCGGGATAAGCACGGTCGTCATTAATTGCATCAACCTTTGGAACTCTCTTCACATTCTTCCGTTCGGACGAACTTTACACATTCTGAAGCAACGGCGTTATCAGCTTCATCGTCTATGAAAAGACTTTCAGTATCCTTCGTAATAGCCTGCTAAACCCAGAAAACTACGAATCTCAATCGGTGTCGTCAGTGATTTCCAATCTATCACCATCTGAAACTTGGCTGGATCCACCTTGATCGCATTAGCCGAAACAATGTGACCTCGCAATATCATCTCTCTCAACCATAACTCACATTTGCTGAGCTTTGCCTGCATCTTCCTATCTCTAAACGTTTGTACACCGTTCTCAATACTGCTCGAGTTCCCTCTTGTTCTTTGATTATGAAAACGTTGTGGATAAGGACCTGTAAAAATCGAATTAAGGTAGAAAATTATGTTCGATAAATCTATAACCAGTGCTGGAGCATTTGTAAATCCCAACGATCTCACCATAACTCGTAGGATCAGGTCTGGTTCTAAAAACTGTCTTCAGTATGTCTTCCTTCTTAATCTTCAACTGATAATAGCCCGACCGAAAATCTATCTTAGAAAATGTACTCACTCCTTTGGTCGAACAAGTCATCAATTCTAGGCAATGAATAACGATTCTTCAAGGTCAACTTGCTTAAATCTCAGCAATCTATACGCATTCTTATCTACCCGACTTTCTTCTTTGACAAACAGGACCGAAGCTCCCCACGGTAAAACACTTGGCAAAATAAATCTCATATCTAACAGTCTTTGAAGTTGCCCCCTTAAGCTCTTGAAACTTTTAGGCGCCACTCGATACGGTGTTTTGAATTCGATGTTGCTCCTGGTTCTAGATCAATCACGAATTCCACTTGTCTAGCGGTTGTCAATCTTGGTAACTCTTTAGGAAATACGTCTTCAAATTCTCGAACGATGGACGCACACCTTCCAACAAAATCAAGTATCTCTGGTTTCCATCTTTGACAAATTTCGAGACCTGCACAACTGAAATAACTGGTACCTTTTGTCTTCTTCGAGATCCATAACAGGAGATTCTTCATTTTCTGATCGCAGAATCGTAACCTCCCTCTCATAACATAAATCGTCTCTTTATTCTCGGTTAGCCCAATCCATTCTGGAATTATTTCCACGTCTTACATATCCACAATGTTTAACTCGGCTGCTAATTCTCATGTTTATATAATATGATTGTCAAATCACGACTAACTAAGGTAATCATAGTTGTTTTCTCTCAAAAGCAATATTATGCTTAGTTCATGAATATTCTTCTCTGCCTTAAGTCTTACTAATTCACCACATGATGACCAATATCAATTAGAACCATAATATGTTGCCCTCATCTTTATTACTCCCAAGAGCACACACTTAAATTTTCCTCTGATTGTTTTCCCTTGGCCCTGGCCTCTACCACAATCTCATTTTTCTCATCATTTCCATATTCCTGATATTTCTCGGTCTTGAAATATTAAATCCGAGGAAAAATTCTCCAAGTGAAAATTCCAACACAGTCCATTGACTCTGTCCATTAACCCGTTAATCTTGTCTGACTTAAACTCGGCCCCGAGTTTAACTCTCTACTTCCTCTGCTAAGGCTCTCTTCAGTTGGTAAGCACCAAGGATTTGAAGGAAATAATCACAACAACTCATTGAAATGATGAAGAACTTGCTTCAAATTAGACATGCTTGAAAAAGGAATAGCATGTTTGTATTTAAGAAACCCAAAAGAATGTATAACAAATCACATACTTGATTTGAAGGAGATCATCAGCAATTTAAGCAATGAATACAAACGAAACACAATTGCTCAATGAAATGGTACTCTAGACAACAAGGGCTCAAACGTGCATGCTTGATCTCAACAAAGCGAACGAGTGCAAAACTAACTTAGCATGCTCGTTAAATGATTATGTTTCAATGATCAAAAGGGCGAATCAAAAAGTTTGATTACGCATGCTTGATTCAAGAATACAACTTAAGTGACAAATGAGAACCAAAATATAATTTTGCATGCTTAACGAATGGTATACTTGACATCAAGGAGATTCAATACACATGCTTAACTTTAACCGAAACAAATGAGAACGAATTTGATTTAGCATGCCTGAGAAATAGATATAATTTGGAGATCAAAAGGTAATAAAGAGGTGTAGTAATGCATACTCGTTTGCAAATGGACATGCCAATAACTTATAAAAAGGGTATGCTTCCTTCGAATTATGAAGAGCAACCGGAATAATTGAAATAACATGAAGGATTCTCAATGATAATAGTACACCAAATAGCATGTCTTCTCGGAAGTCAGGGAAACAATCGAATAAATTACTAAGGATTAATTCTTTTGAGGATGTCAGAACAAGGAAGGCATATTAACGTTCAAAGGATCTATTGATGATAACGTATGAATAAGCACGCTCATCTTGAAGAGTTCGAGTTTAGGATCAATCATCAAAACACAACTTAGCATTCTTGGTGAACAAAGACAAGAACAACTTGTTCATATACAAGAGAACAAAGAAGATGAGTAAGAAGTGAACGTACTTGATTTAAAGGAACAAGTTAACATTCAAGGGAGAGAATGAGGTCAAGGCGTAATCACACATGATTAAAGATTAGAGGTTTGTCGGGTAACCAAAGGCAGAATCTCAACTAGCTCAAAGAACAGTACAAAGGGTTGGCAACACAAAACCAATGTAGCGAAATTATTCTGCAACTTATCAAGTGTAGAAAGAATTATATCGAAGAAGGCTATGTTGCGAATAACTTCTATCTCAAACGCAAGGAATTCGGACATTAAATAAGACAATGTCCTCAAGTTAGTTCAGAACTGGAAGCGAGTAAGATATTCAAAGGCTTACAAATAGATAGTTTAGAGTAAATCAAGAAAATTTTTACCAAGTTAGAAGAGAACTTTTCCTTCATTAGGTACTAGTAATTAGCCGAACATAATAAGGCAATCCACTTTTCCAAAGACATTACTTGGCTTACCATCCGAACCGCCACCCAACTATAATAGTGAGTGTTGTCGACACAGTTTCTATAGTACTGGAATTAGAATCTTAGAAGATCTCCGTACACAAAACTTTCCTTCAAATGAGAGTCCTTCGTTTATCATCTTTATAGCTTGTCAGACAATTTCCACTTATCGTTATTTTTTTTATAGACTCGTCATAAAATTCTGGATTCTCATCAAGTCTTGCTTTACCTTACAGCTTTACAAATCATAATCATCTTCAGTACCTCATACTGGGTTCAACAAGAGTCCATATAACGTGTCTCAATTATGTGCTACAATCAAGATTAAATTCTAGTGCATTTCATGCACAACCATTCTCATGCTCGTGAGTAGTGATCTATACTTTGCTCACACTTATACCACGATACACATAATGTAGATACTTTTTGATTCAATCAAAACCAGAAACGTTGTTTCACGTCACCCACAACAACCCTTAACCATATCAAGTCAATCATATTTTCAGGGTTCTAGATTCAATTAATTACAGGTGCCACTTCACATCATTTCCATCAACAACTATGTCACTTCAGAATCAGTACTATAAACCACCGTAATATAACACCTCCATACTTACTCACAGAACCCAAGACTCCGTGTCTCGGTAGCATTATTATCCTCCAACACATCATGCCGAGATCCTTGGGATCCTCATGCTAACACACTTACTCAAGTCCAATTACATCTACCAGGCCAGCCGCGTGCATTCTGCACACTTAACACTAGTTATTCCTGTGCATTCTGCACACTATACCCACTACTGGATTTCCAGTTCACAAGAAGTTTCGGTTTCACCACCACATCACTATTTCACTAAATTCAAATGCCTTTTCAAGGCCAACAATCAATCAATCACTCCTAGTCCGTCCTAATTATCCTTTAGTTCCACGTAAATTTCAGACTTCTTACAGCTCAATATCCAGTTAGCGCATCTATAGCCACAACATCAATAAAATCACTGCTTGCAAAAATTTAAAATCAAATAATTCGGTTTCAAATCATGCTTTCAAAAGATCAATAAATTCAAATCATATTCTCAACACTTTCCACACTTCACAATTTCAAACTGCCCCAACACACCATAACATTTCAATTTCAACTTCCAATATCTCATACTCTTTCTCAATCATAACCACATTTCAATCTCACTTTCAATTCATCAGTTTCAACTCAACCCAACAACTTCCACATCAACCACTTTGTGTTAGCACACAACACAACACAAAGTCACAACCACCTTTCATCACAATCACTTTTCAAATCAATCTCATCATTCTCATTTTTCACAACATCCTCAAATCATTTGCATCAAAACCAAAAATTCTTTCAATAAGAACTCATAGCTTTCAAACTTTCAAATCACAACTAATTTTGCAAGCAGGTTTTTCAAAAGAAATTTCAAATTCTTTAAAATCATACCTCAGGTTGCGCAGGATGGAGTAGGGTGTAAGCATGAGTGAACATTTCACATGATATTTCCCAATGTAAAACACTTCTTAAGACTCGAAGTTTTCAAAATACTTTTGAAATCGTTTTAAAACTTGAAACCTAAGCTCTGATACCACCTCTGTAACGCCCCCAACTGACCTTCCCAATTTAGGGTCACGTTACATTGATTTCTCAGGTTTTATCAAACACATTTCAAGAATTAATAAGCGGAAGACTTAAATTTATATAAAAGATTAATAAAGCAAAAAAAATTTGTACTTCGAGTCAGTTTAACAAAATCCAAATGTTTAACACTTTAAAAAGGGAAGAAAGTTATCAGAGAGTGGTGCAGTTGTGTGTGTAGCGTGATGGTGACATGTATATGGAGATACATGTCACAGGATCTGTTAGTCTTTCAAAACTCTTCACTTCACCAGCTTACACCCCGCAACTCCCATCCATGCCGCTTAACCTGCACGTTTTAGAAATAACGCGAGGGGCTGAGTACTTACGTACCCAATGAGAAACATGCCCGAAAACATACATTTATATAGGAAACATGCTATGCAACTCACATAGATAGACGTGGGGTTTTATTGAAATGAACCACGCTATCCAAAACATTTTATTTTCACACGCGTGCTATTTACATGATATTATATCTGTTTCAGTGTTGTAACTGGAAGTTGGCCGACTTCCAAGTTACGATGATCAGTCAGGAATGTAAACACACTCAACCTACTGTCATCTAAGTGCACTAGTCTCAGCAATCCATTTTGAGACCCGATCGTTTAATAATAACATTCACAATCATTTTCACCAAATACGTCAAATTTCCACCTTATGTCTTCCAATTCCCATCATATGGAGTCGCTACTCCATATGTACTAATTAAGTTCTTGCGCAGTTATGAGAACCTGTTCTAAACTCATTAGTTATTCTCTCTTGACGTTGGGAAACGACAGATGACAGATATAATAGCACAAAACATGCATAGCAGTTTCATTTTAAAGCAAAACATTTTATAACACATTTTAAAAATGAAAACGCGCATTTTGGTTTTTACTGAAATAGTTTCCCACCTGATGTTTGGCTTTGGTTATAGATGTCTCTTGCTATCTTGAGCTTACTTCTCCAATTCTCAACCTCGTACAAATAATCAAGGGTCACCAAGTTAGGACGAACTATTCTAGGACCACGACAAGCTTAATCGAATTCAAAACCCACTCATAATCAAGACTTCTCAACATAATTCTCTAGTCTTTATCATTAAATTCCAATTCAACATCTTTTATAACTCAACATCCACATTCAATCCCCTCTCGACTCTTATCTCATAACCAACACATCACAACCCATATTATCATGCTTAACATGCTTTCCATTTCATATATTAAACTTAGGAATTGAAAGAATTCGAAAAGGGATGAAAAATAGCTCAAAAACCAAGTTCTATATTTTAAGATCGCAGCCCATCCCGAACTGCATGAGTCTGTCCCGACCGGGATCCATCCCAAACGGAATGAGTCCGTCCCGACCGGGATGAACAATTTTCAAACAATTCCTCTGGCCGTGCTTCATCCCGAGCGGGATCCATCCCATCCCGAACGGGATGGTCCTGCTCCTGCACGCCATTTCGCCGCGACCCGTCCCGAGCGGGATGCTTCCGTCCCATTCGGGACGCGTCGTCTTCTCCGACGAACTCGCCATTTTCAACCCTGTAACTCGCGTTTTCTCGCAATTTATCCATCCGATCTTACATGCAACAACACCAATCGACTCTCTAGACATCCTAGAACACGAATATGGCCTCTAATCATGAAAATTCGACGAAAAACGAGGACAAGAATCTACCTCGCCGGAGTTCCTCCACACACGGCGGCAGTCGTGCTTTTCCGGCGTCCAAACAAGGTTTTCTCAGCGTCCGAATGCTCCCTACACAATGGGGAATACGAATATGACGTCAAAATGTCGAAACTCAGCCGGAAAAATAAGATTTAAATCAAAGATAATTCAAAAACGCACCACACACCCACCTCAACTTCTCTCTTCGATATCTCGGCCGTTACTCGTCCTCTCGGAGCCCACGAGTACTCAAATCGAAGCTTGAGACGAGAGGTTTCTGATGGTGGTGATGATTTGCCGGATTGTCGCCGGAATTGGCCGGAATTCTCGCCGGAAGGTCGCTGACGGGTTTTTGGGTGTGGGGAGGGTTTTGGGGATTTCTCTCTCTAGAATTATAATATAAGGTAGAATGATTATACTATAACTCTTCATATATATGAATTATGATTCCCTTAATTCCACACTATATCATTTAATTATGTCTATATATATATATAAACCTTATATTCCAAATGAATTACCAACAAGATAATTCCAAAATCAATGCATATACTTCCAAAATTCAATTTCCAATAAATGATACTTCAACTTAATTCTTGATAATTTCTCCAATAATTAACTTCAAGTATTCAAATCAAGAAGCTCTTATTTTATTAAATCCGAAATAATTCGTACAAAATCAAATTAGAACACGGGGTATTACATATAACTAAGATAAAATGAAGTATATAATACATAAAATGAACAAAACACAACTTTTGCGCCCTGTACGTTCGTAATGACTATGTTGCCCTTCAATGAAGTAAAATGAGGATATTATGCCGCATTTTTTGTTAAAGCTCTTATATAATTTGGATCGTTGATTTTGTCAAATCAATGGACGAGATTTATTCTCATTTCTCATGATAAGGGCTATTCTCACCAGATCAGCCCCCTATATATATATATATATATTATATCTACATTTTTCCTTGTATGTTTAACAAAAATATATCATCTTTATTAATTGAATCAAGTATATATACAATTGATTATAATCTTATTCATTAAATAATTGAAATAATTAAATATATATATATATATATATATATATATTGAGATATAATTTTTTCGGAGCCCCTACAAATCGGGGGGCCTAGGCCAACGGCCCAGGGCAGAATCGATCCCAACCAAAATACTTGTTGGATAATTTGTGGTACAAGTCTGAGAAAATTGCAACAAAGTATACCTAGTGATGCTACTTTTTACACGTAAAATTGCAAGTACTGGGAGGTACATAAATTAAATTAAAAGAGCCGAGTTGAGCAATCCCTTTTCTCGCAAGACGAATTTACCAACGTAGTGCTCGTTGTCTGACGATCATCCCCAAAGGTAAAACGATTTTGTCTTTTACGAGGCAACACCGCGGTCGCCAAAGCTCCGACAAACTGAACGGAGGTAAAAACTGAGTAGTTGGGAAATTATGAAAAGTTGCAACAATATGAGGAAAATGATGCAGGGGAGCCTGTCTGTTACGGTCGCAACCATTAAGACACCACGTGTTGAAACCACTGCCATGCATTTACAACACGTGCACTGACTCGATAACCCAAAATAGATAAGGCACGAGCGGGCCAAGCTAAGTCCAAAGGTCCAAAGACCAATTGCCAAGAACTAAGACAGGGATCTGGGTCGGCGCTCGGCCAGCGACGCGCAAGGGCACCACCATGTGCCACATACACTGCACACCTTGTTATTACACACTACTACAATTATTGTTTATATACACAGATTAGTTAATGTGGGACATTATTTATTACATAACCACTTTATGTAATAATCTCACCAACCGTGTCACTTTGTGAACTCATTTCTCACTCACCGAAATTCGGATTTGAGAAAATAAATATACCACGATCATCTACTCGTCATATAGATTAATTTGCTAATATTTAATTTCGAAAAAATTAAATATTTTACATCGGGAATTTACAATAAAATCCCGAATTATCAACAACAACTTTGCCCTTGACACTCTGTTTTACGGCGAACACGACAACACCGGCGTCGGGGCATCGATGTAGTCCAAGATTAAGTAGAAGGGCCACAAGATTATCACGAGCTCCGACGAGGTGGAGAGTTACACTGCTGGGAACTTCATCGCCGGAGAGAGTTGGTTGGATTCAACTGGGTTCCCGTTTGAACTTTGGTTGTGAGTAGGTGGTAATTTTATTTGTTGTTTTATTAATATTTCTTGAGTCTGTTTTACTGACTTTTTTTTTTTACTTTGTATTAGAAATAAAGTCTTTAGCAAGATGGTTTGGCTTGTAATAATATATATATATTTCAATAAAATGCAGTGCTTTTAAGATGTTTAAAATAGAACTGCAAATGAAATAGAGTATTTCTATTCATGGTTGTAAAATTTGTTATGCATTATTCATGTACAATCCTAGTTGGAATTTTGTTTTTGCTTTTACAGTATCGTTATCCGGTATTTTTTGGGATAATCCCTCGTAAAAGAAGAAAAAAATGATGAAAAAAATGACACAAAAGAGATGGAGTTAAGTGGAGGCTATTAAATGTTAGGACTTGGTAGTGAATTCCAGGTTCCATTGTCTTGACGCCTGTTTGAGAACATAGATGGATTTTTTAAGCTAACAAACCTCTCCATTATGTGCTTTCGTATATCCAGGTGGAGGCATCATGTATATGTCTTCAGTCAAAATTGCGATGCAGGAAGGCATTATTCGCATCCAATTGGTGAAGACACCAACCTTTTGCAGCAGCTAAAGCTATCAACATACGAACACTTACAATTTTTTCAATTGGTGAGAAAACCTCGGTGTAATCTTCACCTTCGATCTGCGTGAAACCCTTTGCAACGAGATGGGCTTTAAACCTCTCAACACTACCATCATAATTGCGTTTAATCTTGCTTACCCATTTGCATCCAACAACTTTCTTGCCCGGAGGTAGAGTGACGAGTTCCGAGGTGTTATTCTTCTCAAGGATTGTGATCTCTTATAGCATTGCTTCCTGCCACTTGATGTCAGTTCTTGCTTGATTATATGAGTTAGTCTCGTGCAAAGTAGACAAAAGAGCTAACAAATCAGTATGAGCAACATAAATATGATGAGGAAAATAAGAGTACATGGAATGCTGATTTGATTGTGTGGAGATGCCAAGTGGGTGGTGACACATGTCTATTTCTACGACGAAGTATAGGCTCAGGTGGTGCTTCAGGAGAAGGTGGTTGGTGAGAGGGAGGATTGGTAGAGGAAGAAGGATCAAATGACACAGATTCTATAACAGGAGAACTGGATTCAATAGACACACTGTCATCATGTGTAGATAAAAGAAGAGATGGTTGACAACAAGTTAAAGTAATGGTCATAGGATTATCTGAATTAGAGGGAAACACATTCTCATGAAACACAACATCCCTAGATACAATAATCCGTCTACAAGAGGGAATATAAACTTTATATCATTTCTGGCCCATAGGATATCCAATGAAAATCCCAGCTAATGACTTGTCACCAAATTTATCATATTGTTGTTTGTTAAGCATCCACACACTCATCACGGTAATTCTAGAGAAATCAACGTAAATCAATCCTAACTTAACCAAGTAACAAAGAAATGATAAATGCATGATTCTAGGGTGGCTTCCACTCTTCTAATGACACGTTGCATTCCAAAATATCCTTCAATCTAGTTGTATTTGAGCACGTGTTTTGTCCCTCGCCTGCATATGATTCAGCTCGTCTTTCATCTCCACATAAAGTTGAGTCAGACTGACTCACCACTTTGCATACATGAATCAACATTCGCAACTTCATTACTACAATCACCTCCCATGCTAGAACCACGAGCTCTAAAGAATCGTGACAGAGGCAAAAAAAATATCTCACCCCGTTACGAATTTTTTTTGGATCGACTTATATCGAGAAATGCGACATCACAGGCCATGTCGTACCAATTCGTCGCATCACTAAGCAAGGAAAAACAGACCTTAATCAAAACACCGACATCTCCATCCAAAGATGCGTGAGGACAGAGGTGGAGGTAAATTTGAAATATTATGGAACTCTATCACAACTCGTTGGATGAGTCTTATTAGGGGGCCGTCTTCGTCGCCTGCTGCAAATGTGGCCTTTGATTCAACTTAGGTTAGGATTGACAAGTAGTATTATTATATCTTTTTTGAGAAAAAAATGTGCTTCAATGATAATTTATTTATTACATAACAATAACATTATTACAGTGGGTGAAAATGACAAAATACTTAAAAATTCCAGAAATGGGTTAAATTGATAAATAAATAAGGTTTTATAACGAAAACTCAGTATATTATAAGACCACATTAAACTTTTTAGCATTTCATTATAAATAATTTATTGACTACATTGTCTCCAACTTGAGCATAAGTAATTTAAGCGTCTTTTCCGCACTAAATAAATTATGCGTTTTAGCTATAATGATGACATATGAATAGAATGAAATTTAAATTAATATCATTCTATTTCTACATTAAAAAAAAAGTAATTTAAGCACCTTATCCGTGCTTAATAAATTATGACTTTAAGCTATAGTGATGACATATGGATAGAATGAAATTTAAATTAATGTCATTTTACAGTAAAAAAATCTCGGGCACTAGTTACACATATTTGTGTCCAATGAATAATAAATTTAAGTTTTAATTATGGATGCCAATTTATTCCAAAACCTGTGGTTAGCCCAATTAATTTGATCTAAAAAGTGGGTTAAGGTCAAAATATATTGGCAAAAAAAATTCAACCTGGTATCGAATAGGTGCGAGGTCCAATAGGACTGAGTTCGAAATCTGATGGATTTATCCGATTAATTTTTTATTAATATTTCTTTTCATCATTATATTACTTAAAACTTTTTAATATTTAAAATCATATTTCTTAATTAAGTTTTAAATTATATATTTGTATTTAATTCAAATAATTTTTAATAGATAATTAAATTTATTTAATTATGAAGTTAAAAATATATTCAAATATTACTAAAATAAAAAATACTTTTTAATAAGATTAGTGATATCGTTTTGGACTTTTATAACAAAGAAGCAATATCTTATCTGTTCTTTTTATTATTTTAAATATTGAAACATAGAAAAAACATTAAAATAAAAATTAATTCATAAATTTATTTGTGCTGACAGACTTACTCGAAAATCGAAAGATTAAGATTAAAAAATTTTAACCTAAAAAAGTTCAGCCCGAGTCCATTAATCATAATTCAATAAAGTTAGCTAGATATATGACTTATTAATTAATCTGATTGACATCTCTAATTTTAATGGAAACATTTGGTATGAGATTAAATCAATACCATTATAGTTAAGAAAAGATAAGTTAAGGGTTTTTGGGATAATAAGAATTAAGATTCCTAACCCTAAAAAACAGAATCTAAAACCACCATGAGTCAAATCCAAGGTTTTTACCACAAATTTTTTTAACAAAACTATGATGAATCTGACACAAAGTTGGGCCCCAGACTTAGAGATATTGTAGCAGTATATATAGGTTGGTCAGCAAGGGATAAGCGATCCTTGCCCTCGCCTTTCGTGTCAATTTTCCTTTTCTCTATTGCAGCAAAAAACGTTAAATCTTGGTCAGCTTAGAAAAAAACCCAGAATTTCTTTTCACGTTTCCCTCCGTATAGGTTCACGATGCGGAAATTTGCTGCCGAAAAATCCAAATATTTATTGGCCCACAGGAAATTTGCCGCCGCCTGTTTTCAGCATCCCGCCGCTTCACTAAATGCATCTCCATCCTCATCTCATTCGCACATCTCTCTGCCCCAGGCGTCGTTTCTCCTGCGTTTTCTGAGCACTTCTGCTGCTAACCCTTCTGCTGAATCTATGGCTTCTGATTATTCCTCCACCCCAATCAAGATTGATTCGATCAATCCCAAGGTGGTTTGGTTTATTTTCTTGGTGCTTTTTTTTGTTTTCCCGTGCTGATGAATTGTTTTATTTTTTGTATGTTTTATTTTTCTGAATTCTTGATCTGGTTTTAACTTGTTTGTATTCGGATTGATTTTTTTCAATATTTTCGATCGTGGGAGTGATTTTTATTTGGTTTTGTAGCTTTTTTTTTTTTTTTTTCGTGTGTTTATTCTTAATTTAGGCATTGTGTGGTTTTAAATTTGTGCGGATTGAGTCGAGTTTTGGGTGAGGTATAGTGGGTTAAATCATTTTTATTCTCTCAATCTGCCACTTTTCTATTGCTTTATTTTCCACTATATTTATTTGATTATTTTTATAGATGAAACTTTGTTAGATTTAATAGATTCTTTTTTTTCTTGTCTATTTTATCTTCAACTGGTCACTTGAGATTTCTGGTTGGGGTAAAAAAATTGAAGATTAAGTGATCTCTCCATTTTGAGTGTAAAGATTGTAGCTTTGTTTTATCAAGTGCCATATCATAGAGTTGCTCCTTTAGCATTTATTGCCTTTTCAAATATGCTTGTTGCTAAATAAAGAAAAAGAAAAACATTAATCTGAACTTATTTACCAGGTTTTGGAGTGTGAATATGCAGTTCGTGGTGAAATTGTGAACCTTGCACAGGTATACAAGTGTTCTTTTTTGAGTTGGTATTCATCAATCATCATAAACATTTTTGTTTCTGAACTTTTAGCTTGGTTCTTGTCTATGGTTTCTATTGACTAGTTTTATTTCAACAGAAATTACAAGAAGATTTGAAGGCCAACCCAGGTTCTCATCCTTTCGATGAGGTAACTATCCATCCTTGAGCAGATAGACTTGTTTTCTAACTACAACTTATTGTATGAAGTATGCTAAAGCCAAAAAATTAGCTGAGCATTTAATCACAAATGCATTTACGAAAGCTCACATTGATGTTGATGACCTCTTTGAGGGTTTTGGCATCATTGCAATCTATACCCTATAGAATATATTTAACACACGCTGCTCTGCTTGAGATCACGAGGGCTTTGACAACGATCAATTTATTTCATGCCGTTTATTATATGGTCTGCTATTTTTTGGTTCATGATTGGCTACATGATTCTGGTTCTTTTTGATTGGCCTACATGCTTGTGTTCATTTGCTCCTTGTTTTGGCAGATCATATACTGTAACATTGGAAATCCTCAATCCCTTGGTCAGCAGCCAATCACCTTTTTCAGAGAGGTGAGTATTGTGTAATGGTGCTGAACTGTTCCCTGACTTATATTCTGACTGACATCTTCATTTCTAATTTCAGGTCCTTGCTTTATGTGATCATCCTGCTATTTTGGATAAAGCTGAAACACAGGGACTATTTAGGTAATACATCAACATCTTGTACACCTCACTAAACCGTGTGTTTTTTTTCCTGACACTATGTTATCTTGTTGGAAATTGTGTTGCCATAGTTGAAACACAGGGACTATTTAATGTTTGCCTTATTAGTTATTACCATGTGGTTTCAGAATGTAATTGCATGGATACCTTTTTTTGTTGTTGAATACAGAAATGCAGCCCTTTTGAATATGGGATAGCAGTCTTGATACTTAAAATCTTCGAACGAACCTTGACGCTCGAGAAACACGTGAAGAAATGCTTGTAGAGATTATAAGTTAAAGAAACCCTGGTTTTCTTAGTTTTATAGCTCAATATTGCCTCTCATAGATAAATTAATGTTTCAGTTGTCCTATGACGATTATCCTCCTCTATGGTATAATTAATATTTTAAGCACTTTGTATTGCATATCCTTTAATCCAGCATGGCTTATATTTTAAGCTCTTGGTGTTGCATATCCTCAAATCCAATCGTTGTTTGCTAACAAAATTCATGATGTGAATCTCTAGTGCCGACTCCATAGAAAGGGCATTTCAGATACTTGATCAAATTCCTGGAAGAGCCACCGGAGCTTATAGTCACAGCCAGGTAATACTGAGAAGAGTTGTTGTCCCATCCCCTGATGCATTAAAAGATTTTCATCTTATTCATTAAAATCAGGGTATTAAAGGACTACGAGATGCAATATGTGCTGGTATCGAAGCTCGTGATGGATTCCCTGCTGATCCAAATGATATCTTCTTGACCGATGGCGCAAGCCCTGCGGTATAAATATGATCTCTTCCTTTGTCAACACAATTCACATGAAACTGTAACAGAGATACCAATTTTAGATGTTTTCTGACACTCTTTGTACAGGTTCATATGATGATGCAGCTATTGATAAGATCGAAAAATGATGGAATACTTTGTCCTATTCCACAGTACCCACTTTATTCTGCTTCAATTGCCCTGCATGGAGGCACTCTTGTACGTTTGGCTCCTTCCCTTTTTTTTGTTGCTAATTATAATTGAAGGATGCTGACTCCTTCCATCCCATGGTTTTTTGTCTTTCCAGGTTCCTTATTATCTTGATGAAGCAGCGGGATGGGGTTTGGAAGTTTCGGAACTCAAGAAACAGTTGGAAACTGCAAGATCGAAGGGTATTCATGTCAGGGCTCTAGCAGTTATAAATCCCGGCAACCCCACTGGGCAGGTAACAATGGGTTGATGCTCATGGCTGTAGATAGTGATATCCATTTCTTTGTTGGCTGTCCATTTCTGCTGAATCTTGAATCCTCTTTCACTATAACTCAACTCCTCGTGATTCCAATATTTATTGCACCCTCTATAGGTTTTGTCCGAGAGCAACCAACAGCAAATCGTCAACTTCTGCAAGGAGGAAGGGATTGTTCTTTTGGCAGATGAGGTATACCAGGAAAACATTTATGTGCCCGACAAGCAGTTCCACTCGTTCAAGAAAGTCGCTCGGTCTATGGGTTACGGGGAGAAAGACTTTTCCTTGGTATCCTTCCAGTCTGTGTCGAAAGGTAGCGATCAAGATCCATGATTGAGCTCATAAATACAGTGCATAATGATTAATGGAGCTTTCTTGATTCACGTGTTTAAGTTTTCTTCGATGATTCCAGGTTACTACGGAGAGTGTGGAAAGAGAGGAGGATACATGGAAGTCACCGGCTTTGCTCCTGAGGTGAGGGAGCAAATATACAAAGTGGCATCAGTCAACCTCTGTTCCAACATATCTGGTCAGATTCTTGCCAGCCTTGTCATGAACCCACCAAAGGTTTGTGTAATTCTGTCTCGTCCTCACACGAGCATATATCCGCGCTCTTTCACTTACAAGTTCGTTTCCATCTGATGCGTGCAGGTGGGAGATGAATCCTACGAGTCTTACACCGCAGAGAGAGATGAGATCCTATCCTCCCTAGCTAGACGGGCCAAGGTTAGCCTTTTTCTCGAGTATTTACCTGAATGAATTCGAATAGCTGACTTGTCTCTGTTAATCTTCAGACTCTTGAAGATGCGCTGAACAGCCTGGAAGGAGTAACCTGCAACAGAGCAGAAGGAGCAATGTATCTGTTCCCGCGCATACAATTGCCTAACAAAGCAATCGAAGCTGCAAAATCAGTGAACACGGCCCCAGATACGTTTTATGCTCGGCGTCTCCTCAATGCCACCGGAGTAGTAGTTGTCCCTGGTTCTGGATTCGGACAGGTAACATCACATCATAGAAAAGCATGAACGAGAATGGCTTCAGCCTTATTTCTTTTTCGACCCGTGTTTTCGTTTGCAGGTTCCCGGAACGTGGCATTTCAGGTGCACCATACTACCTCAAGAGGACAGAATACCAGCCATTGTGTCCCGCCTCACGGAGTTTCACCAAGCATTCATGGATGAATACCGCGACTGAGTGTTTGCTGGTGGATGGTGATAGTTTTGCTCTCTCTGCTACCTTTTGTCTGTTCAATCTCGGAATCTCAAAAGAATTTGGTGGGCTAGATTTTCGTAGCTCAAATGTTTCAAGTTGTGTTAGAAAACACAGGTTCATGAATTAATCGTGTCTCGAGTTATTACAAATTACAATAAGAAATCAAATTGAATTCGAATATTAGTTTTTTTTTTTTCTTTTTTCTTGCTGGTTTATGTCATTTTATTTTCCGAAAGGATTCATGAAAAGAAAAATGAAAATAAAAATCAATTATAATCGTTGACCTACGCGTTGCGTAGGTGCCATTTGGGGATACAATTATGTTGTAACTTAATTATATATATAGAGAGAGAGAGATATACATATTTTTAAATACCAAATATATCTCAAACCATCGAAATGTTAATTGGATGCTTCGATTTTCAAATTATTAAGTGAAATAAACATTGTTTCATTAACTAAAAATATAAATTAAATCAACTCCATCTTGCATAATTTAAAATAACTTGAATGTCTAGATAAAAATAACAACATTTTGTAATCATTTTCGAAAAAAATGCATATTGTTTACATTATATTTTTTCGACTGACCAAATTAATTGTATTGCGTTTTATTGTTATTGTATTTTTTCAATGCTTCTTTAATTATAATTTACGAAAATGTATTCCAACTAAAAATAATGCATTTCATATTATTATTTATCTGATTCAATCAAGAAAGAAATTAAATAATAATTATAATAGAGAAAATTATTGAAGACTCCTAGGGTTGGACTGAGATGTTATCATGTTAAAAATGAGTAGGATCTAAATCGTACATTAAGATTTATTCAATTAGAAATATGAGAAGTTTAAACTGCTTAAAACAGCCATTTCCTTCCTGGTTGAATACAAAATGGAGGAAAGATAAAAACTCAAACCAGGCGAGTGATAACTTGTTCCACTTCAGAAGGGGAGTAAAGATGGTAGTTTGGAGATACCTTAGCAATATCCACATTGTTGGCTGTCACTTGGTAATTTGGAATGCCAGTAAACCTTATCCATGGAAGAACTTTAATGAGATGAGCAAAGAAAGTTGAAGTACCTTCTCCTCCATAACTTGCCATGTTTTCAGCTTTTAAGGGTCAATTCCTGCAAGCATGAATTTGGGCACTTAAGAGAAGGAAATGATGAGCGGTTACATTCACATCACATCTTGAGTTTCTGAGATTAAACGCTTGTTATACTGCTCCTGCAAAGAGCTGTCAGCACCTTCCGACTCTGATCCAATGGCTTTTGCATTGCATTGCCAGAAGGGTCGGTGTAGAATCTGATAATTGCCGAGTAAGTTACATCTGGTTTATAATTTGCAACTTTAATTATAGTAATGTAACTATGGAATAGCACAACCACTTTTCTGGCAATTTCAGCATTTGGAAAGCGCTGTTGTGTTAATCCCAAACATAGAATACGTTGCCAATGGCATGCAAAAAAAAAGCAATTTAGTATACACTCTTTTAACAAATGAATCTAATAAAATACTTGCAACAAGCTGGGGCCATTCTCATCATAACCAGCAATCAGAAGAGATAGGTCTTGACGCCACAAAGCCAGAGAATGAAAATTAGTAAAGTGTAGGTGCATGGTTCATAACTTTATCAGGGTAGCAGTACAAAACTGACCAATTTATGAAGAATGATTTGTATATGGAAACAAACAAATGAATTGACTAAGCATTCTGTATATGCACAGAATCATATGTTTTACACCTATTAGAAGTACATCATTTGAAAAGGATGCTTTTGAAGACTTCCTAGCTCTATAGCTAAACAACTGAAGCACAAAACTATGGCCTCCCTCTCCAAATGCATCAAGCGTGCATGAGGTAATAGAAAATGGTAAGGAACAACTTAGAAGACCTAAACAGCATAATATTATCTCTAAAAATTGTAGCATGCAAGTAATGTGGAACTCAACGATAGCTATCAGTATCTTCAAGAAGATACAGGTGTGGAACGATGAATTTCGGATACTAAGGTACCCAACCTGATGGACAATCATATTCAATAAAAAAATAAAACTCCTTGAGTAATAGATGGCAACAAATCTTTGAACATTCAAAGAAATCTAAGAAAAAATCGAAAGATGCTAACCATTGATTCTTCATCCCCTTCACCAAATCGCAATGCAAGATCACAAAGAGCCTGAGTAGTAGATTCTACTGTCATATGCTCACCACACGAGAACCTGTGATTCTGGACAATGCAAAAGGTTGACATTAACAATTAAGAAATCAAATCATGATAGATCATAAAAGATGGATGACTAGGTCATAACTCAAAGGTACCTGAGTTTCAACTCGTGCGTGTTCAACCAGAGAGTACGGGCATCAGCAATCAAGCCGCCCATGGCACACCCAAAAAAATTAAAAAAATACTACACAAACGATGATTAAGAAAGACACAACACGACAACCTTTATAGCCTCAATGACAATGGCATATTCAACTTGAAACAACCTGCCTTCTGGGGAGAAAGTATTGACTCCTCTGTCATACTCGGTCCTAATATTTCAAAAACCATAAGTTAATTACAATAACGAAGCGACAAAAACATTACAGAAAAACTCTAAAACCTCATTATCATTCAGAACATTTTCGATCACTTCAAACCAGAACCTCGAAAATTTCCTGCGCACATATTAAACCATCACCTAAATCTCGATTGATCAAACACAATTATTACACTCCAACAACAACTAAATCCGTAACTTTTTCACAATATGAGCAGGAAAAATTGATGCCGATACTAAATCAGAGAGAGTTGGCACTCAATGAAGAACTGAGCTGAACAAAACTCCGTCAAATTTTCTGTTAAATTTCGAGCGAGCTAGTTTTTTTTTTTTTTTTTTTTTTTCTTGCCCAGAAAGAAAATTGGAGAAAAAACAGTAATCCAATTGTGATTTAAGGCCCAGCCCATCTTACAAAGCCCAAACCGACCTTGAAAAATAGGTCTTCATTCTTTTTTTTAAAAAAAAAAAAGTCAAAACTTGTTTATTTTATTAGGAAAATAATTTAAGCAAATTATTATTATAGTTTAAATATTATCAATTAAAATTCATAATTATTTATATAATTTAATTATATTCTTTAGTTATTAAAAGAGGGTCCAAACAATTTTAGTTCAAACTATATGCTTTGTTTTAATTTTAGTACCAACTATTTTATTTCACAATTTTATGTTCAAACTATAAAAAATTATTCAAATCTAGGATATATATAAATTTTTAAAATAGTCCCAAAGTAAATAGTACAGTAATCAATGTTTGTAAGTGTAATTGAATTAATATTTTATTAGTGAGTGTGAAAAAATTTACTCCCTCCGTCCCGGTCAAATTGTCCACATTTGACCGGACACGATAACCAATGCATGTGAGTGGTAGTGGGATGAATATTTTATTGATGAATGTAGAAAATTTGCTATTTTAGGAAAATGGACTAATATTGTGGGACAGACGAAAAAGGAAATGTGGACAATTTACTTGGGACGGAGGGAGTATTATTTTAGGAAATAAAACTAATAGATGTGACAGACCGAAAAAAAAAAAGTGGGACTAATAAATTGGGACGAGTGAATATAATTTTTAATGAATATTTTGTATTATTTTTGAATTTGACACGAGATTTTCATGTGTTTAATCGTGTCAAACAATAAGGTTATGAATTTGATAAGTTTTAATTCATATTCATTATTATCGAACAAATTCTTATGGTTGTATTGTGTCGAAATTTATCCCCCGATTAAAAATTAAATTTGATGTAATGTACTTAATTTATAAAAACTACTCCCTCCGTCCCATCTAATTAGTCCCATTTGGTTTTGGCACGATAACCAATGTTAGTGAGTGTAGTGGAATTAATATTTTATTGATGGGTGTAAAAAAATTTGCCATTTTAGGAAATGGGACAATTAGATGGGACGAACAAAAAAGGCAAATGAGACTAATTTCGTGGGACGGAGGGAGTAATACTTTTGCCAACATGGAAAGATGCGCATACAAGATTTCGTATTCGAAATATCAATTTAGCTCGAAATTTAAGAGTAATTGACTCTATTAAATCAAGCTGAAATGCAAATTAAAGTTGAGCTAAAAAAAAATTAATTCGAATAATCCGATACTTGATAAAACTTTAATTCAAATCCGATAAATGAGGTAAAGATGAAAGAATTAAGTAGAAGGAAAGAGGTGGGAGGGAGAGAGAGATGCCGTATATACGTTGAACAAACAAAGGAAGCATGCAGCTTTTTCATTTATTAAAAGGTGGAGAAAAGTTCAGAAACAGTAAGAGAGAGAGAATAGTAGTATATAGTAGAATGATGATGATGATATGGATAACTGCAACTTTTGTATTTGCATGCTTTACAATCTGCATACAAATCTATTCTAATATTCTATTTATTTATTTATTTTCATCCTGCCATTGCCATTTCATCTCACTCTTTCTCATGGGGCCCTAAACAAGTAACAACACAACACTCTGCCTACATTTTTATTATTTTAATCTCTCTCTCTCTCTCTTCCCCCATTGTTACTAATTTATACTTCCATTTATATACCTTCATTTTCTATATTCACATTCAATGTTCAATTTACAGCACCATGTTTTTTTCTTCTTTTGTCAGCAGGGCCTGTTTTTGAAAGATATGAAAACAAGTAAACAACAGATATAAACCCCACCTCCACCTGGAATTAAATGCGCTCACTATTATTTGTAAAATCTCTTCTGTGAAATTACACTAGTTAATTCATTAGAGACGGTAATTCGTGCGTGTCGGGTCGTTATCGTGCCGATACGATAGTGACACGACCCATTAAAGTCCGATACGAACATAATCTGTTAAGGATATGGTCGACACGAATACAACACAAACACGATATTGATCTGTTTAGAACCCGATCTGATAACACAATATTGACACGAAAACAATATTGGTCTGTGAAAAGTGTTAGATTAGGTTGATATATGATAAGATAGCAATAATAATAATAATAACAATAAAATCCTTTCAAAAAAATTAATAATAATAATAAAATAAAAAATATTATTTATTAATTTCTTAGTGGGTAACACGAAATACGATATGCTATCGATGCCTCATTTATGAAATAACTCTTTTGCCCTTCCGAAGGCAGTGCCTCATCATCATCATCAAGTAAGTCCATGCAAAAATGGTAAGCTCAGGCTCATCTATACTATTTTCAAGAAGAATGATTTTGGCATTAGACTAACAGATTCTCAATGTTGAAGTAATTTCCTCTTTTTTATAATTTTACAATCTATAGATGGTTGTTACAAGGGAAGCAGCCACAAGATTTGCTCCCTGAGATGTTGGAAGTGTTGTTCCTCCTGTTCATCACCTTCTTTGCTTGCTGTCCCACTTTCCGGACTTGCTCCGAATGCTGAAACTGAGCTTCTGCCCTCCATTCCTCCGCTTTCCTGTGCACGTCCGCCATCCTCTTCATCAGCTTCTCCTCCAGATTCGCCCTCATTTTCTGTATTTTCACCTGATCCATAACCAATGCAGTCAATGAGCAAGCATTGCATCACAAAAACTTGAATTTTGAAAATATGCTTGTATGTGTGAAGTTGCACATTATAATATGTGAGAGAGTGAGAGTTTGTGGGGGAAGAAGTGGACAACAGCAACTGCATAGAATTCTGTAGTAAGTGCACATGAGTCTCAAGTTTCCAATGTTCATAATGGTCATGCAAGAAAATATTATGATATTGCAGCAACTGCTGACAGTTTCTTGCTCTTTCCTTACTTCTAAAGCATGACCACATTAATTTATGCATAAAAATAGGATTAAGACTAGCACGGGAATAAACGGTGTCGTTTTCCTGCGGGTGGCTCGATGACAGTGAAGACAAAAAACAAGCTTCCAAAAGTTTAATCTGCATTATATGGTCAATCCAGCCTTCCATGAAATATTGAAGCAAACTATAGAGGACTCATGAGCATGGTTAAAATGACCGTTTTACCCCCAACAAGTCTAAATGAAAGAAAATAATGAAGAAATTAGCTACCTCAAGCTTTCTTGATTCAGCTTCTGCTTTGGCACTTTGATGGTTCACCCAAGCTTGGATCTTTGCTTCTTCTCTTTGATACCTGAAAATTTTACCAGAGATTTATGCATCAGTCTTCAACAATATACATCTACAGCTAATGTGAGAAGTGACTCTTTTATCATTTAACCTGAGGCAGCTCTTAGTTTTCTCTTCTTCTTGCCAAGCGGCAGCCCTGGACTCCGAAACACTTTTCCTGCACTCAATGCTCATCTCGAAGTGCCTCAAACTCTTGGAGACATCCTCCTCTTCCTCTTCCCTCGAGCTCCAATTCGAGGTAACAGAATCAAATTGTGTGCCGAGTTGCAGCTTTGCTAAGTGGCACTCTTGCAATTGACTAATGTCCATGGTGTCTGAACTAGATAGGGCCAACGGGCCAGACCGGTTGGCCGGAGTGTTGTGGCGTGCAGGGGAAGTGCTTTTGAACGGAGTTGGGCATCTTGAGGTGGTGGAGCTGCCTAGAGGAGTCATTTCTGTGCCAATATCTCTGTGTTCCACTTCTTTAACCATTTCAGTAGCTTCAGCCATTGAGTTCTTCAAAGTGTTTCCAAATAGGAATCCTTCTTGAAGTGGCTCAGAGCATCCAAGTTTTGGGATTATGGGGTTTAATTCATTTGGAAATTTATCTGCATTGGCTGGATAGATTAAGCAGAGTGTTCATGGATAAATGCACATGTAATAATAAAGCAGATTCTTGAAATTTTGAAACATCAAATCAAAATCTTGAACCAATAAAGTTGAATTCCCCCTTTCAAGAATCCAAAGTTCATTATTAACATTTAACACACATCATTTCCTTTCCTGGCCCCCCCCCCCCCCTTTTCAAGCAAAACTCCAAATACTTTTTGAGGTTGAAGGAAATAGACATGGTAGACACACATGGGCCATAACAACATACTGTAACTATCATTTAACTTTTAGAAGTAAAAAAAAGTAAAACTGGAGAAAGGGTTTCTTCACCTTTTAGATGTGCATCTTCTGTAGCTGCAAATGCAACCTCATTTACTCCTCTACCTGAGTTATGATGATGGTGATCAATAACAAGTGGCCCTTGAAAAGTTGAAATCACTTTTGAGACTTTCTCCTCAGTGATTCTTGATTTTTCAGCATAGATTTCACCAAGCTGGGGCTTGTACCCACTGCATTGCCGGGAGTACATCCTCGAAGGCTCCAGTGATTTAAACAAGCCATGATTACTGGAAGGAGAGTCATTACAAGAGCTCCCACCAACAAGCCATTTCTCTGCATCATCCCATTTTGAAGGAAAGCTTTTTCTTGCAAAACTTGCGTTGCTAAAACTGAAAATGGGCCTCCCAGGAGTGGGAGGAGCTTCCACATTCCTCCTTGCGACTGAAATCTCGGAAAAGCCCCTAACTTCAGCCACATTCCCCACAGGAAAGGACTTGACAAACTCTGAGGTCTCCTTGAGATTCAGCTTGCAAAGAGGGTCAGAAAAGGAATCTAAAAAAGGGTTCTTTACACTCCCCTTGCACAACCCATTATTGCCCTCCAATGTTGCTCCCTGCATCAAAAACATCAAAATCCCACATTCTAAGACAGAAACACCAAGAACCCACATCTGCAAAAACATGCTGCATTTCCACAAACAACTAGTAAGCATGAAGTGGAACACCATTCTTGATGAATTCACTTACCCCTTGAGATGAAAACAAGGCTGCCGACTCCAAATACTTGGTGCTACCAAGATCCATGGCAGCAAAATGAATCAAAGACTGCGAAATTTGAAATCTTTTCAGCTGTATGTGAGGTGGGCTAGTATGTTTTTGATACAAAATGCGAAGAAAGTGACTGGGGCTTTTAGTTTTAGTCCAAAACTTTGAAGAACAGTTTTTTTTTTTTTTTTTTGGTTGGACTAGGAAATACAAGGGTGGTGACCACTGGCAAAAAATCCTGGTCTAAAATACTGTTCAACAATCACTAACATGCAAAAAAGGACAAAAACTGTTCAGACCAAAGCCCTCCCCCCCTAAATCATACAACCACTCTATTGTTTAGTCTTACTACTATGTCTATGGATAGGGGCCTTGGGATTATAGGTTGGAATAAAAGATTTTATCTTGTTTGGGAAAACATGTATCACTCTTCTTTTTCATGCTTCCAATTATTTTATTATTGTGACTTATTATTATTATTTTACAGATGAGAACTTCTGCTTGTAGCAAAGAAATTTTTAACTTTTTTTTTCAGGCTTGCCTTTGGGAGTTGAGAAAGCAAATTTTTTAGCAGAATTGTTGGGATATAGAGAGAGAGAGATTAAAAAAGTTTAGTGAGAGAAGTGAGGGGAAGCTTCTTTTTGTATTTTCTATTGATGTGTTCTTGGGCTTCCATTTTTTTGAAATTTGGTTTCTTTATTCCATATTTCATGATGAGTTTTCTGTTGAATTATCCTTTCGTCCTACAGTTTACACTACAGAGTGAAATTAAAAAAAAAAAAAAGAAAAGAAAATGATAGCAGAGGATTTCGATTGAAGTTGCATGCTTAAAACATTGGTGAATTCGAGTAATAAAATGGGCACTCCCTCCTCTACTTAAATAATTTACCTCAATATTAAAAAATAAAAACAAATTCCATTCGACTAAGGATATTTAAACTAAGTTAAAAAGTTTCAATCCAAAAAAAATAAAATAAAATAAATAGCCCCAACTATATATATTTTCTTCAACAACTCAACTCAATTAAAACCAACTCAAACCAAATATTTATCTTCTAGATTTTCATGAAAGCCCAATAATGCTGCATCTCTCTCTCTCTCTCTCTCTCTTTCATTCACTTCTAAAATTGTAACTCACTGAATAATGCATGAAATCCAGTCCAAATCCAAATGAGCTTCAATTTTGCACAAGTGTCCAATTTTAAAAACAACATATTTTGATTGAAGTTTTAAAAGAGTGTGATTGGTTGACAAAAAAACAAGAGTTTCTCAAAATATTTACTATTCTAAAAAATAAATAAAAACACTCCCACAGCCACAACTGTGTGGCCTTTGAGGTTTACCAGAAGCCAGATATGTTTCAACGAGGTCTTCATATTTGAGTTTCATCCAAATTATTGATGTGATGTGCAATGTACTCCCTTCCTCCCGCTAGAATAGGCCCACTTACCGAATTCGGCATCCCAACTAAATTGGTTCCTTTCAAATAAATGATAATTTTTTCACACTCAACAATAAAATATTCATTCAATTAACTCATTTTACACTCACAACTCTTAATTTCCGTGCCGAAAAGAAAGAGACCTGTTTAAATGGGACGGAGGGAGTACTTACTTATCTTATAATTACCATATTTGATCATAACTGATCTATTATTATTAAGAAATCTTTACATACGAGAATGTTTTCAACTATTATGATTGTAAATAAGTTAAAAGTTTTAGCAAGCTATCTAGCTTCAACTAGATCGAAGTTTGCTTAGTAAAATTCATTTATTAAATAAATTACATTTGAATTTTGGGATATTCAAAGTCAGAATCCCTGAACAAAACCCATTTGGTAAATTACTTTGAAATATACAACTAATAATTTTATAAAACATACATTTTTAACACTCTAACTAGTGATAAATATAATAAGTACTCTTTCACTATCTTCGTTAGTTATTAGAGAAAACATGATTTTTTTTTTTGTTGATAACTTTATTTTAAAAGTTAAAAAAAAATTTAAACATAATTCTAAATTTAAAATATTTAAGATTCGAATCAACTCTAATAAATTCCGGTTTTATAAAAAACAATTAAATGTATGCAAGGGAAAATTTGGCTCGGCTCGTCTCAATTTAATTACGTCCATACTCATAATTGTGCTATGATTAACTCTTCAATAGAAGGGGAAAAAAAACATATTTTTTGAAAATTAAGTCACAAAAT
Organism: Plectranthus barbatus; assembly: GCA_026898455.1. Classification (NCBI taxonomy): domain Eukaryota; kingdom Viridiplantae; phylum Streptophyta; class Magnoliopsida; order Lamiales; family Lamiaceae; genus Plectranthus; species Plectranthus barbatus. Next base: position 63,204 of record JAPKLW010000146.1, read on the forward strand.
ATTAACGTAATTAAAATTCATAAAGTTTTAATGACATTGGTTAGACCGTTTAAATTACAATAAAATATACATCTGAAAGAGTCAAAAGGCTTGGAAACAGAATAATATTTGAACTTTTAATATACGGCAATTGATATCGACATTTTGTAGGCTTATTTATTCATTTTTTTAAAATCTTTTTTTATTATATATATTCTTTTTTGAGGTTTATGAGATTGACACGTTAAGTAAGAAAAATTGTGTTGGATTCGAATTTAATAAAATTAGTTATTGTTTTCCATTACTTTATGAAATAGTTATCAAATTTAGACATTATTATTTGTAATAAAATTCTGTTTGTTTTAGATTTTACCATCATATTAATTACTTTTTATTGAGTTAATCATATCAAATTACTGATTATTATCGAAGTCTTATCATATTTCTTAGTTGTTAATTGGTCTTGGTTTATCAGAGAATACGTAAATTGCATAGCGAAAAATAATAATTTGATTCGGTATATTTGCACTAATCTAAGCTGATGGTGACGTATCAGCTTAGTTTGTCAAATCTTTTGGTTCATGTGCTTAATGTCAAGTGTGCTTAATGTCAAGTATGCTTAGTATCAATATTCAGTATATATTACAACACTTGAGTGTTGATATTTAAAAGAAAGTAAGTTGACAACAAGTATGAAAGCGATAAAAGACAAAAGGATTTATAGTGGTTCGGACATCCAAGATCCTACGTCCACTCTTCAGACACAAGTCTGAAAATCCACTAAGTGATGGAGTTTACAAGGTGCTTTTACAATTTATCGCTTGCTGAAGAATGTCTCACACCTGGTCCTTTGCTCATCCTTCACTTCGCAGCTCCTTCGAGTGTGGGCACACCATGCAGCCTCCGTGTCGCTTGAATGGGGTATTTAGGGTTTTTTCGAAACTATCAGCACGGCGGCAGATTGCCCGTAAGAGTCAGAGTACAAGACGTACTTGACTATTGTAATCTTTCTTGGAGAGAAAGATTACCGAGAGAATAACTCAGGAACAAATGTTTCGAGTCTCATGTTCACTATAGCGACACACGGAAGAGCTTAAGAGCCTCAAATGTTGAGTAAGCTTGATAAATGTTCGATATTAGTACTCGTCACGAATTCAGTTTTGGTAACCTTTTTCTGATGAACTCCACGGTATTTATAGCCGTGAGGTTGAAGGTTTGAAATAAATATCCGTCAGAGACAAGTTGGATGATGTCCAATCGAATGTCTCTTTTGATTGATGTACTCGGCGGGTAGGTGGTGCTTTTTCCAGATATTTTACACATGTTCCAGTTTTTCTGACAACGACAGTGACTGTTCGTCTTTGTGTCAGAACGACATTAATGTCAGTTTGAGGAATCTTGGACTGGTTGTCTTAGGTATCGAAACTTGGAGTTTCGTGCTTGCAGACTTTAAGGAATCTCCAATCCATAAAGTATTTACTTATCAGTACGTTCCTCAAATGATTCTTCTTGTCTCTTTGCGCTGGAATCGAGACTAGAAAATCCATGTTTGTGTCGTCATACTTGCAAGTCCATGCTGATAACGTCATCCTTCAGTATATACTAGGTCCCTATGCTTGTAAGTTTGGTGTACTGATTTGAACCATACTTGTTAGATCCATACTTGGTGACATCCAAACTCATCAGTCAGACTCATATTTTTCCAGACTTGCAGGTTCGGTTCGAACCTTTGTCTGTTGAGTCTTTTGTGCATTCCAAACTGATTAGCCAGTCTGGTCTTCAGATTAGTTCCAGCTTACAACTCGATAAAGATCATATACACGACTTTACATTTTTTGACTATACTGAAACTATCTTGAAACAAACTAAGATGACTTTAACATACTTTGACCCACCAAAACATAATAACATAAGGAAATTTCAAGCAAATTTCCTAACATTAGTAGTGATTTTTTTGGGGTCTTTTACGTATTAATGAGATTGCATTCTTATCAAACCATTAAGTATTGATCATATTTAATTTTTTTCAATTCTTATTGTATTTGTGTTCAAGTTGAACAAGATAAATCATTCTCATTAATATATAAGTACATAGGGATGTTAATGAGTCAAATTGATTGTGAGCTACATGAAATTCGACTCGATAAAAATTCATTTATTAAACAAATTAAACTTGAGATTTGTAGTATTTGATACATGACTTATTAGGTAAAATTAGCATAAAATATAAAATTAATATATTTCTAATTTAGGAGTAAACAATATAATAGAGTTTTGTAGTTACAAGAAAAACAGAGTGATATTATTTTGAAATAAATAAATTTTTTTTCTTTCAAAAAGTAATAAGTATTTTAAATATAATCTAAATTCAGATTAATTAGGCATCATTAAGATTTGATTAAGTTTGTAAATTTAAAGCATTTGACAAAAAAAATTAAACACAAATCAAACTTGAACAAGATACTATTCAACTCGGTTTAATTAGTACAAAATAAAGATATACATAAAAAAAATTAATAGTGTATTGAGTCAAATGGATGTGCGTATTAAAGCATGGCGCCAATAATGCAAGCAAGAACAAGTTGTAATAATTTAACAAAAAATATATAATTAATGTCGGATGTCTTCAGTCACGTGGACATGAATTTCCCACTTTTCTCACTAATTCAAGTTTTAAATCATGATCATGTGCCTACATATGAAACATTAATCCATTTGTTAAAAAATAAGTAGTGCATATTAATTAATTGAATCTAGCCTATGTAGTTTTCTTTGGAAGTCGCAGATGAAAACGATTATGAATCTCAAAATTTTATCATTTGAGAATTTTGTCTCGTGATAAATATATATATATATATATATATATATATATATATATATATATATATATATATATATATATATGATTGATTAATATTTGGTTTGCTAAATTCTCACTCTAACAAATTCCATGCCTATACGCAAGGCTATATTAGTGGATAACAATTGGCTATTGACGTTTTACCTAATTCTGCATATCAAATTCTATATGTAAATGTGCTAAATCAAATGAATTCAAATATTTAAATTGGTCCTATTAATGATTGAAATAAAAAATTATTAATAATTGAAAAATAAGTATAATATATTTGAAACTTAGGAGTATTTTAAGCACAACGTAGAAAGCAAAAAAAAAAAAAAAAAATTAACATTGGTTTTTGCAAATAATGTAGATCGATTCTCTCTTATTTAACATGTATGATTATTTATAGGGGTGAGCAAGAAACCGAAATAACCGAAAACCGAACCAAACCGAATTTTTTTTTGTTATTTCGGTTCGGTTATTTCGGTTTTCGGTTCGGTTCGGTTTTTTTTTAAAAAAATTTTGGTTATTTCGGTTCGGTTCGGTTATATTTTTCTCCGGACCGAAATAACCGAAAAACCGAAATTATATAAATATATATATATAATATTATTTTTATATATAATTAATATATAAATAATATACATAAATTTTTTATTTTTAAAAAATCTAACAACAAGCCCTAAATCTAATTTTCCAAATTCTGAAATCACGATTCACGACTAGTCGATTGGTTATTTAATTGTTGAATAATTGTTCTTGATTGATTTTTTGTTCTTGATGTTGGATTATTTAATTGTTGAATTTTTTGGATGTTGGGTATTTAGTTATTTTTTCCATGTTCTTGAATCATGAATGGATTGGTTATTTTGTTGGTTTTATGGATGTTGGACAACACATTGATACTTTGGACATTGTAGTTTATGTTGAATTTTTTTGTTTTAGAAGTATAGGTTGTATTGATGATTATTTTATGTTTAGATTTTTATTGAATTATTCAAGATATATAATTTTTTCAGGTTTTATAATTTTTTTTTAAATTTCGGTTTAAACCGAAATAACCGAAATTACGCACCGAAACCGAACTAGAAATTCGGTTCGGTTATTAGGCTTATTCGGTTCGGTTCGGTTGTGTATAAAAAAATTTCGGTTATTTCGGTTCGGTTATTTTTTAGGCAAAAACCGACCGAAATAACCGAATGCTCACCCCTAATTATTTAGCACTTGAACTCCCGATATATATATATGCAGTGGATTTGGTGATAAAATTTACTTTATGATAAATAGAAGTGAATTTACACCCTTCATTGGTAAAAATCAACGGTCTAGATAAATACTTATTTAAATCATATGTGCACTTGCTTCAGGTGTTATGGTTAAAATATATTGTGCTTAATTATTATATAAATCATGCTATTTTAACAATAAATATTTTTTAGCTCAAATTTATTAATATGTCGAGATTAATACTTATTTAAATCATATGTGTATTTGCTTCATATGTTATAGTTAAAATATATTGTGCTTAATTATTATATAAATCATGCTATAACAATAAATACTTTTTAGCTCAAATTTATTCGTATGTAAAATATAAACTTAGTTTTTAGAACCAGATTTCAATTCTATCAATCTATCTATCTATTTGTCTAACATAAACTATATTCTAAGGCCATCTCCAGCAGCTAACTCTAAAATGCAGCCCATTTTTTCCATTTTGCAGTTTAAATTTCTAGTTTTCTTTTTTCATCTCCAGCAGTCAACTCTATATTTCACTCTATAAAGAATATCCTATTTTGATTCTTTTACTATTCATTTAATTTTCTTAATCAAATTATTATATTATAGTTTCATTTATATATTAGTATTTATTTTCATATTTATAATTATTTAATTTCAAATTAACAATTAAATTTAAATAAATTATTTTATAAAACTATAAAAAAATATATTTTCGCACAAAATAACTATTTTATATTATGAGTATTTTTTAATTTGAATTGCAGTCTATTTTCTATAAGTTATTATTTTGCTAGGTTATTTTTGTGTGATTAAAATGGTTATTTTGTGTGATTGTTAATTTGAATTGTATTCTATTTAATTTCTATAAATTATTATTATGAGTACATTTTATACTAATTTTGCTTGTTTTATTTTAATGTTTTTAACTTTGAATTAATTATTAATATTTACCTAACTTTAAAATAATAAAAATAAAAAAATAAAACAAATGTTTAAAAGAATAATACACAAAAAAATAAAATATAAAGATTAAAAGGAAAGAAAAAAGAAACAAATTAAAAAATAGAAATGCAATTGATGAATAGTGCAACTTAAAAAATGAGAGTGCACTATTCACATTTTTGCAAAATAGAAATGCAATTGGCAAAATGCAGTTACTGTTGGAGTTTTTTTTTTTTTTTTTTTTTTTGATATAAAATGTCATTTTGCCACACTGCTCGAGATGGTCTAAGCTTAATAAGCCCAAAAACCCACATTTAAGTTCTTGTAGTTCAAAAACCCTATTTCATTAAAAAAAAATGTTATTAAAAAGTTTGTAATTGAACTGCAACATACATATGTGTCCAGGAGTGTACATGAACCAAACTGTTCGTGAGCTACTCGGATCTCAACTCGATAAAAACTTGTTCGAGTTCGTTTAGTAAAGCTCGTTTATTAAATGAACCAAACTTGAGCATCATAGTATTCGACTCGTGAGCTCGTAAGCAGACTCATGAGCTAAAATTAGTAAGAAACATAAAATAATTACTTTTATATAAATAATATTTTCATAATTTAAGAGTAACATTGTAACAATAATGATAAATCTTTCTCATAATGAAAAAAATCTAGAATTTGAGCATGAATATGATATTATTTTTGGAATAAATAATTTTTTTTTCAAAATAATAATAAAAATCTTAAATATATTCTAAATTTAGAAAGTTCTTTTAGGCTCGATAAAAGTTCGTGAACATCAAAGTATTCGATAGAAAAGCTCGAAACTCGACTCGAAACTAAACGAGTCAAACTTGAGCACAACACTACTCGACTCGGTTCGATTACACCCTATATGTATGTCTATAATTATAATTTGAATGTGTCCGAAAAGAATCTGGATGTTGAACCTCCAGCTTATGAATCGATGTAGCCAAGTCAATTGTCGCCTATCAAGATGACTCAGGTTTCATTAACCATCAAATATAAGTTGAAGATAAGCTAAGATGGGCCCTCCAAATTAACATGCAATATTTTATTTGTTAATTAATTAAACATTAGATAATGCAAATTGATTAGACAACCGTTTTCTTTACTTTCTAGATCTATTTTAATACTTTGTAATAAACCTAAAAGACAAGACTTACAACCTCAAATCAACCATTTCTTTATATATACAATGTAATGTTGCTTCATCATTCTCTCCATTAACTCCCCACATTCTTACAAAAATACAAGAAACCAAACCAAACCCTTCTCTCTCACACATCATTCTCTCTCTTGATCTCTATGTTTCATGGCTGTGAGGTCGTTGAGAGTCGTTTCATCGCCTGTTCCAGCACTAAGCCATGACATGAATAAAGGGATCTCAAGAAAGAGTGGATTGGTGATGATGTGTGCCACCAATCCTGCCTCAGTTGGTGTTCAGATCAAATCATATGATCACAACAAGAAGATCAAGGTTAGCTTAGTTAGATTTATCGATTTGATCAACAAGAACTTTTTTTTTTAGTTGGTGATCATGGTTTTTACTTGTGCATGATTTTATGACAGGTGTTTGAGGATAAATCAAACGGTGTTGTTTGCTATAGAGATGAAAATGGGGAGTTGATTTGTGAAGGATACGATGAGGGCCCTCGTTTGTCCCAACAAGTTTCAAGATTTACTTGTAATAATTCAAGGTATCATCATCATATTCCACTTCTTCTTGGGATTTGATTTGATTTGTTTGAGGTTGACTCGAGCTCGACTCGATTAATATGTTTGGATTCTTTTGACAGGAGTGGGGATGATGAGAGAGTTGAGTTGCTTCAGAGATGTTGGGTTCATGCATCTGATGAAAAAGAGTTGAAAACTGTGGAGAGGCAGAGTTAGCAGGGCAGACTGATTTTTAACTGTAATATAATTCAATAAAAATTATGTTGAATTTGATTACTGTATTCTGACATGAATATTATTGTTTTTGAGGATTTAGAACACTTCTGTGTAATAAAACAAGAAATCATTCTCTTCAGAAACAAGATCCAATGTGAATGAAGTCCATATTTCCATGAATTCATACCTTTCTTTCTTCTCTCTGCTTTTCAAGTCTAAGCATGCAAACAAGCCTAATTAGTAGTAGCAAGCTCGAGCTCGAGCTTGATTCAATCGTTTATAGTTAAACTTGAATTTGAACTCGAACTTATATTATTAAGCTCACAAGAAGCTTAAGATCAAGGTCATGAACATATGAATGGGCAAGTTTTGTGGCTAAAAATTGAAGCTTGAACTCGATTTAATTATTAAACAATTGAATTTTAAACGAGATTCAAGTGGCTCGTGAATAGAATATTATTCGTTATCAATCATAAAAGTCAATCGCATAAAGGTTTAGTTTATCAAGAAAATGAGAGAGTTGAGAAGCCTGGAAATGTACAAAAGAATGTGTACAAAGGGACATCCATGTTGTGTATATTTATATATTTTCATAAAAAATAGCAATGAATTCTACCTCTAAATTACAAAAGAATAGAAATATAGAAGAAAATATACAAAAAAAAGAATGAATACCAAAGTTTTGAGCTTCACAATATACAAGCATGTAAATGTAGGTACTTGGCTAATATTAAGTGCCTTCAGCGACTGAGTTCTCTTCAGACATCTCCGTCTGCGACTGGCTGCGAATGATGGTCGGAGGCGACCATTGATCCGGGACCATCAAGAAATACGTCGTCATGGCCTTCCGGAACCTTCTCTTGTACTGCATTGGAGAGATCACGGTTGGCGATGCATTCTTGGGTCCGCCTAGAATCCCTGATGCTTTCACCCAGGTCTCGAGGTGCTTGTCCCACGTATACTGTCTCATGAAGTCGATGATCCCAAGAACGAGCTCGTGCTTCTCTTCGTCAACCCCGACTAGGAGAGAGTAATCCATCACGTCTATAGACTGCAGTTGAAGATCTGAAGAATGTAAGCAAGGGTGGTGCAGCTTTTTAAGTGATAGGAGGGATAGATGATCGAAACTTACAGCAAGAAAAGCAGTGTCGTTCCACACTGCTCTTTCTAATACTCTTTTGGCTTTGTTTCCAACAAAAATGGGAGAAGTGGGCATTGCTTCGATCAAATTCTGATCCAACAAGACCTTGTTACTTCCAGAAGAATCGGGATTGTACCGTGACCTCGATGATCCCTTCAGATCATACAGTCGTGTGATATTTCTTCCGAACAGCAGGTTCTCCATCACCAGCACATCCATTTTTGTTTCCTTCCCCCCTTTAAGGTGTTTAGATGATACCTTTTCGACAGAAGTGCAATAAAATGTCAAATATGGTGTTAAAAATGATACTCTGCAATAATGGAAGTTTTTGAAGACATGGTAGCAAGATATCTCCACTTCATGATAATTACAAACCATGAGGAATAGTAGAAAAATCGATGTTTCAAATCTTTTAGGAAATATATTGCCCGAGTTTTCTTGTAAAAGGATAATCAGATTATTCATGCAGGCAAGATTATTTGCATCAGTAATTAAGATTCAGTTCTTTGGATGAGTGAGGTACCTGATAGATGCCAAGAATCTTTGCCAGGCAGGTTGGGCTTCCTGTCCCAATTGATTCGGAGATATACTTGAAATAATCCGGAGCAAACTTGATGAACGATTCCAGCTCGGTCTTCGTCACTTGCTTGATGATGAATCGGTCATCCAGAGTTTTTGCAAAGAAGACATTGCTCTTGCCACCTTGAGCTCCCCACTTCTTACAGCGGCTAAGAGATCTGACAAAATCCACCTCCGATGGACAAGAAATCCGCCTCAGCGCTTCGAAACGTTTTGCATAATAGCAGGTAATGGAGTATTTGACCTTCCCAAGGGGCCCATCATCCGTAAAAGACACTCTGGCATGCAAAGCTTTTGTATACGAGACTGGGTCCAAACTCAAGGAACTACGGAGACTCGTCAACATGCTCTCGTCCCCAGATCCAAGATTTTTGTAGGACTCCAACATCACTTCATCCAAAGATGAGAAGGATGGAAAAGCCCGAGAATCGAGGGTGTGCATAGAAGACAGAGAATCTGCATTGTCCTTAGGTCTGTCAGGCTCATCAGAGAGTTGACTAAAGTAATCATGGGAAGTAAGAGCGTAGGATATGAGACTCGTCGGCTCATCATCGTACACTGGAATAACAGTGTCGTTAACTCCCGTGGATAGAAGCAACCTGGCCCCACCTTGAAGTTCGGGATCTTGAAAGGAGGAGATATATACTGGATTATATCCACTCAATATTTCCAACTTCAAGTCTGGTCCTGAGCAGTTTTCGTTTGAAGATCGATAGTATATGGAAAATGGAGTTGTCAACCAGTTTTCAGTGTTTTTCACGTCACCAGAACTTTTGGAAGGAGACGCGGAAGGCGAATCCTCCCTGTAATCTTCCATGTCCAACTTATCATATACTCTGACAGTTGATGAGCTATCCGCTTCAGCTAACTCCGATACACTGCTCTTCTTTGGAACCCCTATACCTGGGTGACTCTCACCAGTCCAGGCAGCATCAAGAGTATCATACAGAGATATAGGAGTTTGCCCAGCTACAAGAGTTCTACGTATATTGTTACTAGATGCCAGGAGGTCAGAAACATCAGTGGACCTTATTTCACGAGAAAGTTCGAGTGGATTCTGATTTCCATGACCCGAGTTCAAAGATGATTCAGTATTGTGAGGAACAAACTCAAGGTTATTGTTGAGCAGGCTGCTCTGGGCATGGTCAGAGTTTTCTTTGGGCTTCGCATACACAGCAGTAGATTCAGAGCTGCTCAAAGCCTTAGCCATCTTAACTGGGACGTCTACATCAAGAACTTTCTCAGTCTCACCAAGAGGTTTCAGAATGCCCTCTGAAGAAGTAACCTCCATTTTTTTCGGTTTGTCATTTGAATCTAGACTAGCTGCATATATCAGGCGCCGATCCCACACATAAGACTGAAAGATTAGCTCTCTACGCATTCGATTGAGCTCGAGAATATCAATGCGAGGTTGGCCGATTTTTGCCTCCATTTTCAAAATGTTCTGGAGCCTTTCCTGCAAAATCATACAAACACACATGATAAATGTGGTCTCATAAGAAACTTGGTCCACTTCAAGATGGCAATATCTCTAGCGTATATTAATTCTCAAAAAGAGGGTTTTACTTCAGATTCCACCAAATACATGCAAGAACAGATAACCTTGTTAGAAAACTGCTATGCCGTCTATTCCCAGAAACCTGATATTTGCTTGCTTAATGTCAAATTGAGACTCTTTTAAAGTTTACACCAACAATTTTCATATTACCATTTTAGAGATGTTTACGGTTATTGAGAAACTCTTCAATATGACTAATACGCCCTTCATAAAAGGACACATGATGAATTCAAGGACACTTCTGAATTCAAAGGGGGTGCACATATAAAATCTTTACCAGCTATGAATGCCAACTGAATTCAGGCGTTCTCTTCAGATTAGTTATTTAGATTGTAGGGGATGCCAAAGAAACTGCTGGAATGATATTATTATTATTATTATTATTCCCCATTGTGGGAATCACACGTTTTCTATTTAAGTTATTTATAAAATTAGATGAATCTCTCCTTTAACCAAAACTTAGTGCAGTGCAGAGCAACAAGTCTTAGTAAGAGAATAATTCACCAGTTTTCACAAAACTAAGTATCTAAATGTAATCTCTTACACAAACAATCTGTGCATGGTTATCAGCATTCTCTGCACAATAAAAGATACTCCCTCCGTCCCAGTTGATTAGTCCCCTTGTGATTTGGCACAATAACCAATGCGAGTAGAGATAGAGGAAATGAGTATTTTATTAGTGAGTGGAGATTAACTTTCCATTTTAGGTAAAGGGACAATTAAATGGGACGGACGAAAAAGGAAAGAGGGACTAATGAAGTGGGACGGAGGGAGTATATGAATTTTGTTTTTTTTTTAATCCACTGATGATACATATAAATCATAAACAGTGTGATATAGCTACAGATCTAATAAAAGTTGCTTTGAAATGAACCTCAAAATTTGAAAATAATCTCATACCTCAAATATTGATTTTTCCTTCTGTAAGAGCCCTTCTAGATCTGTAATCAGGTGTCTTGATTCCGGAACTTTCGTGCCACTGCTCGTCATACTTGGGCCACATTTTCTTTCTGCCAGAAGACGAAGTGCATTGAGCACTTCAGAGAACAAAAGATCAGCTCGCCCTAATACCTGTTACATAAATAGACAAGTAAATAAGAGGACATGTGACATCTACTGAAACACAGAGGTCCAGAAGGAACAAAAGTGTTTATTTCACCTCATTAATTTCTTTTTCTACCCACTCCTGACTTTTGTAGTTGAAATCAAGTTTTGCAGGAGGTAGGTATACAGAATGAACATCAATTGATGCATAACGAAAGCAAGCAACCATTTGTCCAAATCTGCATCAACCCAACATCATAAAGTATGGAAATGATCGTCAGCATTGATATATTCCCCCTCCGTAGTTCAAATGCAGCATGAATATTTTATTTTGGGATAGTTTGTCAAGAGAAAATTCCATTAGCTAAATATTTCTTTAAGACTTGCGAAAGAGTAGCAGCTTAGTTAATGGAGCAGTTTAGCTGTTCAGTTATCAGTAAACATGAGCATGACCTAGAAGAAAGTCATGTTTTACACGACCAACTGACCTAGATCTAACATGTGCCCAGGATGCTCAACTTTCAGTTGTAATGTAAAGGAAACAAACAATAAATCATACCCATAAAACCGAAGGCAGTCTCTATGCAAAGAATGGCCACAACTAGCCACTCTACTTGCAGCAGCATGATTTGAAAAGCTTAACTCCAAAAACTTTCCAAAGGATAGCCCCCATGCAGCATCAGACATCAAAACTCGTCTAGTTGCAGGAGGATATCCATTAGTCCTAGGACATCTCAAGCAACGATGCCACATCCAAATCTTCCCATCCCGTTCGCCAGGTAAAATAATTTCAGGCACTTTCTTTACTGAAATTGTTAGAGTCCCTTGTCGATGAGTATAACACTGAACATGAGCCTCGGCAGGCATCTCACATGAGCGGCATACAAAACTCTGTTGCAGATGTTAGACCCATCACTTTAAAAAAGCATAAAACATTTCTAAGAACAGTGGTTACAGTGCCACTCAAAAGCTTGTAAGAATTGAGACACACACACACACATACGGGGAGAGAGAGTGAGAGAGAGAGAGAGAGAGAGAGAGAGAGAGACCTGATCGAATAAATGATCCCGTAGAAAACGACCCAACGGCCTGTCAAAGCTGCCATAATATTTTATCCGAAACAAATGGGACCTTTCACAGACAGTGCCCTTCCATACACATCTCGATGACAAGGACACCAGGATGCTTTGATGATCTGAAGGAGAAGGTGGAAACTCTTCCTTCAGAGTAGGTTGTTCGTCAGGAGTTTTCAGACCATCCGTTTGCAAGGATGTCAGATTTGAAGCATTTATGTTAGAATCTATATTACAGCCATAACTTTCTGTAATTTTGACTTCTGAATCTCCAAAATTACTGGAGGTGTAGATATCTCCTGCTACAGGCACTCCGTCTGCTTCAATAGGTTTTGCCTCGGTAGACAGGCCCAAGTCTAGGTTAGCATAATCCTCTGATGAATGATTAGGAGCAGATTGATTCACGGAAGAATTCTGAAAATCCTTTACAGAAGATGATTTAAGAGGATCAGCATACTGAGAGCTCAAAGAAGCTGGAAGATTGTGTGTATCCAAACATTGATATTCATGAAATGTGTTGATTGTTTCCTTGATCAGATCTGACGGGGGCACAACAGGTGACCTCCGTGGGTCACCATTAGATTGAGGCCCAGGAGTTCTAGTACTAGTTGGAACCGAAAAACCAGGTACAGTTGAGATGGACCTGTCAATTGTTGATTGCTTATCGGGAAGTACCACCGTAATTGGAGAGGTCAGAGGAAGTGCTGGCAAAGAAGCACCTTCATCAGCAAGAAAAGATGTCTCCAGAGCCAAGTGATAAGCTGCAAAAACTCCATACTGTATGACATGCTTCACTTTCTTCAACTCATCCCCACTGGCACCACGAAGTAATATCTGAAGAAAACAATAGCACACAATACCACTAAGACAACCAAGTTGCACACACTATAAACTGTAACGTTCCATAATGTGTTGATTTTTTACTGATAAATATGAAAAGGTACAAGACAATTTTGCTGGCAAACTCTTGAAAACATTCTCATACAGATGCATATAACTAATTTATGACCTGGAAATTGTGCATTTGTCATATTCATTATCTTGAAGTGATATTTTGACTCATAGAGTTAGCTTTAAGTGTTTAGTTTTCATAGAGATAACTTCACAGTTGTTGAAAGGAAACACTGTTAAGAAAACAATTTTCACACACTTACAGTGCATCCTTGTGGTTTGGGACAGCCTTCAAAATACATCAAAGTCTTCACCAGCTTTTTTCCAGCCTGACTGGCAGTAGTGTGCTCTTCAGTAAACCTCATGACATGGAACAAGTCACAGTATCCCACCTTCTCTGATGATAGATGATCAATTGACGGAACAATTTGAGCTCCAGTGCAACGTGCTATGCGCTCCAAAAGTGGTTTTTTAATATTTAGAACTAGCGAGATTTCTTTTTCAAGAAGGTATTCTTGTGCAAAGCGCGAAACAGATTTCTCAACTAAAAGAATGTTGGGATTGTGCACACTTATCTTTGCAACAGCCATCTTCAGATGATCCATTTCCTGCAAGCATCAAATGTTAAGTGCAATGATCTTATTTATAAAGAACTAACATAAATAAACCCACCCAACCTGTTGCAACAGTGTGTCAAAGCTTGAAAGAGCATTAGAAACCCGCTGGTACTCAAGAGCCCCTCCAAGGATAAGCATTCGAGGCTTCTCTATTCTTGATGTCATCCGTCGATGAGCCACATTTTTCTTGCAAACAACTCCTCTGACCACCAAACTGTTGATGTAAAATTCTCATCATCAGAAGAAAATGAGGGACAACATAATGATACAGAAGCAATAAACCTGTAGAATATAGCAATACTGAATTGGATTAAGAATCATTACAAATTTGAAGGGCTTAAATAAAGACCTATTAGACCTCAAAAATATGTTCTAATTGTCCTCTACACCAGAAACCTAAAGCACATCTGCATATATACGAAGAAGACAAGATCCTAGAATCAAAGCTTTACATTTCAAAAGTAAAAAGTATTAGAAAATAAGCCGTCATACCAGAGTTTCTCTTTAGTAGATCTGTGTCTGTACATGTATGAAAATGTCCCAGAGCAAACTTGGATAAGAATATTCTGGAAATCATACTAGAATGCTTAAATTTCCTTATGAAAACTTGAGATCATGAATATTAGTGGGATTATAAAGATAAACATAGATGAGGATGGGAAATAAGTTGTACAAGCATTACGAGATCTTGGTTTTCCTTTAACTGCTGACTTTCATATCTGGCAACAAGGGACAGGATCTTGGAAACTGATGCTATATCTGGTTTCAGAAAAAAGCACCTTGGCCCTACTAATTCTAGGAGATTGTCTAATTTCTTTTTTCACCCCTTCATCCTCCACCCCCACCCACCCATTCTCCAAACCGGTATTCTTGATTCGTTGTTCTCACTCTGTTTTTCAACTATTGGATGATTCAAAACACTTCATGAAGATACCTAAGCTTCACGAAGGTCTATAAAGAGGGGTCATGTTTTCAAAAACACCAACGTGATAGAGGTAAATAGAGTATAATTTAATAATTCTATGACATAGGATGAATTGGTATTTCATAATCACCAAATCCAACCCTAGATCTCTTGATTTTTGTTTTTTGTTTTTGAAGGACTAGATCTCTTGATTAAACTATGACCTGAGTTGGAATATTTATAGGAAATCACCGACGAAGAATCTACCAACCACTTGGAAGATACTCGAAATCAGAGAATAGATACAAAAATTACCTCTCGCTTCGAAGCCCTGAAGCTAAACATTTTACTTTGACATAACTCCCAGGGTCCATTTGCCCCCCCTTGCTCATATCTGGTTTCAACAATGTAGCAGCCTCCCATGACAAGGCAATAATTATTTCTAACCAACTTTCCTTGTCATTTTCCTGCTCTGAAAGAAGATTCTCTACCTGCAAGAGTTGAGCTACTAAAGCCCGAAAATGGCCTTCAACCACATTCTTCATGGCTTTCTTGTGCTCCTCATTTGATTTCTCCCTACTACGAAACTCCCCACTGCCGGAGCTGCTTGAATTGTTGAAATATCCCCATTCTCCAGAAGCATCCTCATCACCATCATCCTCAAACATAAGTGCTTCCCTTTCATCTTCTTCATCTTCTGGTTCAGGTGGGAGCCACAGAACTCCATTGTTTTCAAAGTCGACAGGCTCAATATTGGCATCTTCTGCCACATACAAAGAAGAAGGTGTCTCACATTCATCACCAATGTAATTTTCAGCATCTTCCCCGACAATCTGCTGTGGTTCTTCAGAATTTCGGGAATCAAGCGTATTCTGCAATGGGGATCTGCTCAGACTATTTGAATCAACAGCATCTCCATCAGGGTGAACTATAAGTGATTTATAATCACTGTTTGCATCCTCAAATTGAACAGGACCATAATAACCATTGACCTGGGAATATTCACTAGATCTGTGACCTAACTGGTATATTCCATATTCATCATCATCACTCCTGTTACAAGAAATGTGTTTATAATATTAGTGATTAAAAAACATTAACTTCAAAAAGAATAATTTCAAAAGAGCAGTGTCACCACCAAAATAAAAAACATCTTTAATAGTGTACAAGTTCTGAGGGTGAAAATACAAATCTCCTACTTGGAGGATGCATACTATTATTCAGAGGGCAAGGAAATACATCATTAAACTTCCAAAAGCAATTGCAGAAATTTGGCAGTACAGAGCAAGAAAGAAGATGGCATTGTATTAATAAAAGCATTTCAAGGAAGGACATTACAAATGTAGCAATACTTTCAGCGGGCACTACACCATGGAATGAGACAGCACAATAATCAATTCAAAGTTTCAAACATTACACGGGAAGCATAGTGCCAACATTCTATGGTCGAAAACGTAGTAGTTATCAACATCAATGGGACATGGACAAACCTTCGTATTCAAATAGTACAATACCAGCATCCTTTTAACCATAAAAACTTCCTTCATCAAAATAAAATTTCAGGTTCAATGCCTCTTTTGTTCAAGCTGAGTATCTTGAGATGCTTTAATGGAAACTTGCTAACTCCTATGAATAGAAAGTATATACAGGTTCAAATATTTAAAAGGAAGACAAGAAATAACCTGTTCTGGAAATAACCAAATTGGTTTTGGGAGAGATTTTGCTCCTCTGTGTCCACAGAAGTATCATTACTCTTTGTTGCTCCAACATTTTGGTTATCTAAATCTGCTTCCGTCAATGGTGATTGCATTGGGCTGAGTGCAGCAGACTGTGGTAGTGACACAAAGGTAGTGCTACTGCTACCACAGGTGCCACTGGACCTGGTGCTAAGGAAACTGGTTGCTGATGGGGAAGTACAGCTGTTGTCTGGGAGGTCCACCTGGAGCTCATTGTCAACTGCCACCGCCAATGCTTTTTCCCATTGCCCTTTTTCCCGTTGATTGAAGCAATAGTTGCAAACCCTAATTCTATCCCAGTCTTCTTCAGTAGGTTCTATAGGAAGCCAATTTGAGGTACACTTGGCACAGAAAATCCGACCACAGAGACGACAATGATGTCTACGGTTAAACAAGGTGAACTGTGAATCACACTCATAGCATACCCTGCAACTCTGGTCGGGCATCCAAAAATCCCTCGACACATATGCAGGCTCTGACCGCCATGGCACCCAAGATTTAAGTAAGCCTACTAGATCAGAAAATGTCCTATCAGAGTAGTCCATCAACTTAACAATCCTGACTTCCCTCTCATTGTAATGTTCTCATTTCTTTCCAACTCAAATATACATTCCCGACCCCAACCCAAAACCCAGAGAATCAGAACAGAATAGGAATAAAATTTAAATAAAAAAATAATTCAGCTGCTATATATATCCAAACAAACTAATCCAAAATCCAGCAAAATAAATCTCAACCCGGTGGATTCTACATATATACTCAATAAACCCCTCTATTTGTTAAATTAAACCCTTCATCAGTGCAACACTCGAATTCAATGACTACAAAAGCTGCAGAACACTTGAAGAACCACACGAATTGAGTAAAACCCACAAATTTTTAGCTCTCCTACAGTACTCAGTCAAGCACGAACCCCAAATCCAAGAATTGAATTTTTCTCCACTTCCTCGATCAAATCACAAAACATCCCGCAAATCCCAAACTAATAACCCTCAAACCCAAAATCTAACAGCGATCCACTAACCTAAACTCGCACTCCACACAAAATATTCCACGAAAAGAAAACTAAAAACAATCCAAGATCAATCCCTCACAGAAATAAGAGCAGGAACAAGAGAGCAATGGAGAAAAACCGAACCTTTATACATATAACCTCAGAGCGAAAATACGGAGAAACACGCAATCACTGGATTTAAAAATCAGTCAGCGTCCAATTCACACCTCTCTGTCATACAATCCACTCTGAAAACGCGGAATTTCGGGGTGGAAAAATAGAATCCCTTCCCAATCAAGAAACACAGCGAATGTCTGCCCTAATTTCTTGATCCATAAATAAATGAAATCGGAAGTTGAATATCAACCAAGATTAATCTCAATGGGCCATGAAGTAATGAATTAATTAAGTCTTGAATGATTCATCGTCATCAGAGATTGCATGCTTTTAATAATTGGTAGGAAATTTTGATTGGGAAGAGAGCGACTGAATGAAATTGTGTGTGCTGGGCTGTACGTAGGCATCTCATCTAATTTAATTTATTTAATTAAGTAAAAGACAAAATTATGAAACTCTCAGCCTATCATGTATTGCCACGTGGAATCAAGAAATCTGGCTGCAGCTATTTTTCTGCAGCCTATCAATAAAATGAAATTTTTTTAGGGTATTGTGATTTCCAAATACTTTTTCTAATTTTTCCTAAAATGAGCATTCTCAATTTATGATTATCATTTAATTATCGAATTAAAATTTAAAAAATAAATTATAAATTCATGATCTTAAAGATCTCCTAAATTTAGAATTCAAAAATTTATAAAATTATAAATCTAGGATCTCAGATTATGAATTGATAATTCATATTATGGATTTATATTTCGAATCCCGGATTGATAATACTCATTGGTAAGATCATGATATATGGATTTTACAAATTGTGATTTTCTATTTGGCTTTAACCTTGCTTAGTACGAATTGCTAATTTTTTTTAACATACAAATCTAATGTTGATTCTTCGATTTTGAAATATAATGATTAAATATTTTATATATGATCAATTGGTTGTGAATTTTTTAAATGCAATGATAAAGCGATTTACTTATAATTAATTAACAATGGCTTCGAGTTATAGGATGGATACTTTGTTTTTCTTTTAATCCATGTATAATTTGTTTGATATAAAAAAATAATATTATAATTTACTATGTTAACATTATAGATATTTTTCAGTAATTTATTATGTGTATCAAATAACTGAGATCTTGCTTCAATACTTGTAGTAATTTTTAGAGTTAATCGTAACTTAATCTACTAATGCCAGTATTTTTATAATTTAATTTTTAATGTTCTTTAAATTATAATTTAATTTCTAATGTTGGTATATCTTAGCAATTTAATTTCGCGTGTTTACAAAATTGTATTTATTTCCAAATATTGTCTACTCCATAACGTTTACAAAATTGCATTTAAATTCTTATATTCACTATTTTTTCGGGAAAAAAAAATGTCTAATGCTTATGAAACTGCATTTTTAAACAATATTTTATACTTTTAGAATTTTAATATTTTTTAAAATATAAATCCATATCCCACTTAATTTAATTTATCCGATTATTAATATTTATCATAGAATATAGCAAAACATAGTTTGTATACAAAATTTGTGAGCTTCTTAGAAGTTTCCCGATTATGGTTGACTATATGTCAGCGATTTCATAGCTGTTCTGCAATTTCTGGTGCATTTATTTAAATGCTCGAGCTAATTAATATATTTACTAATTTAACTCAATTAGTTTAAATTTAATTATCAAAACTTTAATCTTTTTCGAATTTGGTCGTTTTCAAACATAATAATATTTATATATTATAATACATTTACCAAAAATTAAATAAAGATTTTCAGATACATGGCCCAGTCACAACAATGAAGATGATCATACATAAGAAATTTAACACATATTCCAATCAAATAAAATAAAATTAGAAAGAATCATGGGAATGAAATAATGCAATTGAAATCAGAATATATGAGTTCGCTCAAAAAATAAATAAATAAACAAAATTCTCGAGCCATCGATCCATGTTGCCGGATGAGACGACGATCATCCAAAATATATTAGATTATTCGTAGTGGTGACCAACTAAGACCGATCATAATAAAAGATAAAAACTACAAAGAATATAAATTATGTAGATTTCTGAATTTTATAAAATATTCCATTGATGTGGTGGAGAATGATTTTGTGTTTGTGTCACTTATTATGACCTTTGTAAGATATTTTTGTATTTGTTTCATGTTTGTTTCAATAATGTATTACCGGATTGAAATCTTAACAAATAAATATTAAATTCTTGTCGTGTTTAAATCTATTTTTATATTGAGTTATTTTGTTGTGTCAAAAATTATAGTCATAATCGGGATTGAAATATTAACGTAATTGGTAACCAAGATTCATTAGCTTATATTTTCTCTATATATAATATAATATAGCTAATTTGATAAAAATTCAAACGTTTTGTTTCATTGAATTTCGAATGAGGCGCAGCAGTCGCCATTCGACACATATAAATAGCTGCGCATACAATTACAACCAAGAATACCAAACCCTAGATACTATACAAAATCCAGATATTATGGTTGAGGATTTCTCGGCAGACATGTAACCAACAAAGGCTGTGCGTCCCTCCTGCATGCATGCATACGTGAATTGTCGAGAAATGCTCGATCGTATCATTTCAAATCTCAACACCCCCCCTCAAGTTGGCGAGTGAAGGTCGAGAACTCCCAACTTGCACCTGAGATGTCGTAGTTGGTCCGAGCCAAGAGCCTTGGTGAACATGTCGGCTATCTGCTCCGTGGTATCAATCTCGCAAGGTTCGATCTCCCCAGATTCAACTCGTTCGCGTACGAAGTAGCAATCCATCTCAACGTGCTTCGTTCGTTCATGAAAAACTGGGTTTCGCGCTATGTGGCGAGCCGCTTGGTTGTCACAATAAATCTTCGTAGGTCCTATCTGCCGAACACCCATATCGCTGAGCAACCATCGTAGCCACAGAACTTCACTAACTGTGCTGGCCATAGCACGATATTCGGCCTCAGCCGATGATCTGGACACCACTGCCTGCTTTTTTGTTCGCCAAGATACAGGCGCTCCTCCCACTTGCGCTACATACACGCTGCGCGATCGTCGCGTCATGGGACATCCTCCCCAATCGGAATCGCAGAAGGCCGTGAGTTAAAGGCCCCCCTCGGCCGGCAAGAAGATTCATTGCCTTGCTGTGCATTTTATGTAACGTATGACCCTCAATGCTGCTGCACGATGAACTTCCCGTGGTCTGGACAGGAACTGGCTGAGAACATTCGTCACATACTGTATGTCGGGTCTCATCACGGTTAAGTATAGTAATCTCCCAATCAACCGCCGGTAGGCGTGTTCCTCCACTAAAGGGCTATCATCACAATCGTCGAGCTTAACATTCTGCTCCATTGGTATGCTGCTCGCCCGGGAACCTTCCATTCCACTATTCCGCAGTATGTCGAGTGCATATTTTCGCTGAGTCAGAACCATCCCCTTGCTCGATCGCGCCACCTCTATCCCAAGGAAATACTTCAGAGGCCCCAAGTCCTTGATGCTAAATTCACAATCCAGTACACTCTTGACCTCGTTAATCTTCTCCTCATTATTTCCGGCCAAAATCACGTCATCCACATAGATAAGCGCTGTGACAAATGCCTGGTCTTTCTGAAAAATAAACAACGAGTGATCGGCGTTGGATTGTCGGAACCCCATGCGTAGAAGTGTTCCAGTAAATTGGTGATACCAATTCCGCGACGCCTGTCGCAATCCATATAGGGATTTCTTTAGTTTGCAGACTCGGTTATCCCCTTTTCTTTCATATCCTTGCAAAATTCTCATGTATACATCCTCATTCAGCTCGCCATGCAGGAAGGCGTTGTTTACGTCAAGTTGATGAATTATCCAACCCCTTTGTACCCCTACAGCGAGTAGACATCGCACGGTTATAAGTTTTGCGACGGGGGCGAATGTCTCATGAAAATCGACCCCCGGCACTTGCGTAAACCCCCTTGCCACAAGTCGTGCCTTGTATCTCTCAATCTCTCCATTCGGCTTGTACTTTATTTTATATACCCATTTTGAATCAACTGCCTTTTTTCCTTCCGGTAGATCAACTATCTCACAGGTGCCGTTCGATTCCAACGCATCAATTTCTCTTTTCATTGCTTCCCTCCATTCAGGCACTTTGGCCGCTTGAGCAAAATGTGTTGGTTCTGTCTTTGAGTCAAGTGCTGCGAGATAGCACTTATGAGAAACTGAAAAATTCTCATAGCTCACATAGTTGGCAATGGGGTAAGACGTCGATCCCTCATCGCTCGTGTTAGCCTCGCTGTAATCCGTCCGTGTACCCGATAGGTCAACTTCATAATCTCGTAGGTGGGCTGGTAATCGCCGGACTCGAACGCTCCTTTCTTCTTTGGCTCTTACGTTGTCGTTTCCATGGCTACAAACTGTATCTCTTTCGACAATTTCCTGACCATCACACACCATCTCCTTGTCTCCATGTTCAACTGGCACGGTCTTGTTCCCAGTTGTGTCTCCATAGCTGGAGTAAGGAAACAGGTTCTCAACAAACTTCACATCCCGCGAGACGTACACCCTTCTGCTTCTTAGGTCGAAAACCTTATAGCCTTTCTGTCCAAATGGATACCCAATGAATATACACGCCCTGCCTCTTTCTGCTAGTTTATCATGTATTTTTTCGGTATTCTTGTTGTACACCATGCAACCAAATACCCGCAAATGGCTATATTCTGGTGGTCGGCAAAAAATAATTTCATATGGCGTCTTCCCTTGCAGAATTTTCGAGGGTAGTTGGTTGATGAGATAGCCTGCTGTTAACACACACTCTGCCCAGAAATGAATCGGGAGACCTGCCTGAAATCTCAAAGCCCTTGCAATCTCGAGTATGTATCTGTGTCAACGTTCCACAACTCCGTTCTGTTGTGGTGTGTACACGCATGACGTTTCCAGGACGATTCCTTTCTCTGAATAATAATTCATCATTTCGTTTGATTGAAACTCTCCTCCATTGTCTGTCCTAATTCTTTTAACCTCTTTTCTGAACTGTGTTTTCACCATATTGCAGAAAAGTTTAATGTACTTCCCAACTTCTGATTTAAACCTCATGAGATAAATCCATAGCCCTCTACTGAAATCATCAACTATGGTAAGAAAATAGTAAGCACCGGAAAGAGATGGGGTTTTGTAACCGCCCCAAATATCACAAAAAATCATTGCAAAACAGCTATCTGTCTTAATTGTACTGGAAGAAAAAGGGAGCCTAGTCTGTTTGGCTCGTACACAAGAATCACAAACTGCATCAGATACTTCACAAATCCCTTTGAGTTTTACGCTCGAGGCATGTCCCAGCCGTCTATGCCAAGTTTCTCCGTCCACGGTCACACGAAACGCACACCTATCACCTTCGGTTGGCCCCAAACGATACAGTCCTCCTATTTGCTTAGCCGTTCCAATCTGGTTCCTCGAGGCTAAGTCCTGTACAACACAATGGTTAGCATAGAATGTCAACCTGCAGTTCATATCTTTGGCAAGTCTGCTTGCCGAGATCAAGTTACATTGGAAACTAGGTACACAGAGAACTCGTTCCAACGTTAATGCTCCCGGCAATTTAACGTTTCCAATCCCTACTACATTTGCGCATTCCCCATTCGGTACCCTTACTGGCGCACTATTGGAGTGTCCGTTCAACCTCTCGAATAATGACTTATCGCAACAAATGTGCTCGGTGGCTCCTGTGTCTATGATCCAAGATGAATTAATTGTACACTCACCTGCCATGTTCACAGAAGGTTTGGTCGAATCTCCAGTCCCATCGCGGCTAGGGAAGTCCTTGATTTGAGCGAGTTGCTCCATGGTCAAGCTTTGTACTGGTTTCGTTTCGTGACCCGCTGAGCTCTCAACAAGTGCCGCTTCATATGGCTGCGATGGCTTCTTCATGTACTTTGCTCCATCTTTCCTTCCTTTTCCTTTTCTATTCTCGGGGTAGCCTACTATTTCATGACAGGTATCAATAGTGTGCCACAATTTTCCACAGTTTCCACATTGCGGTGGCTTATCTCTCCCTCCTTTTACGTCGGTCTACTGTGGTATATTTTTTAACTTGGAAAGTTGCGCCGTCAACTGTGGGACTTCTGGAATTTGTGATGGTTCTCTGCCTCTCATCTTCGGCCACGAGGTGATAGACATTCCCGAGGCATGGTAGCGGCGTCATGCTCAGCACTTGGCTCCTTATGGTGCTGAATGCGTCTTCCAATCCCATGAGGAACTCGTAGATGCGTTCTCGCTCAATCTTCTCCTTTACGAGCTTGGCTATGTTGCAGGTACATAACCCACACGTACACTTAGGTGCGGCTGAAACAGCGTCGATCTCATCCCAAATGGCTTTCAGTTTCGTGTAGTAGGCTGAAACCGAAAGTCTTTCTTGCCGCGTGAGCGTGAGTGTCCGTTTGAGTTCGTACGCCTTGGGTGCGCTTTCTTTCCCAAATCTTTCTCCGAGATCCTTCGAGATTTCGGTTGCAGTTTTTGTGTGTTTCACACTGTTCCTAATTTCCTTGTCCATAGCGACAATTAACCAACCCTTCACCATTGCATTGCACCTTTTCCACAGTAGAACGTCTGCAGAGTTTCCGTCCGGCATGGGTATCGAGCCATCGACAAACCCGTACTTGTTTTTTGCCATGATAAACACTCATTCTGTGCATTTTATTGATGTGTTTATGTTTGGATTATACTTCAGATTGAGCCATTATGTGATCTTTTCATGCGTTATTCTTATTCTTTAAGGAAATATTACGTTTGGTTCGTTTGATGTTGTTTTGCACAGAATTTCTGCGTTTTTGAGCTTAGATAAGATGATTGAGAAAGCATCCGAGGAACTGATCGTGTTGGCATGCACTGAGAGGAGAAAAAGATAGAAAATTTACAAGAGAGCTGTGAAAATCGAGCTTCGTGATAGAAACAGCGAGTGAAGCACAAATCCGGCGAGCAACACCACACACCCGGCGATAGCTCGACAAAACCGGCGATCCAAGGCATGCCCGGCGATTGCCCCTCCTCAACCGGCGATCAGCCTGCTCCAAACCGGCGATCGAGCCTCCAAGCCGACGACTGCCCCTCCAAACCGGCGACTGCCCCTCCAAACCGGCGACTGCCCCTCCAAACCGGCGACTGCCCCTCCAAACCGGCGACTGGGGCTGCAAATCCGGCGACCATGTCTTCATGCCGGCTGATCGCCGGCTCTGCATTTTTCCCTTCGAAACCAAACCGGCGATCCATTTCCCTTTCCCTGCGATCCCCGGACGTGTCCTCTCCACTCGCCGGTTCCGTATATTTTACGTATTA
>JAPKLW010000146.1:88102-144340 GCA_026898455.1 Plectranthus barbatus
ATTCAAAGTGGATTACCCTGGAATCCTATTTTCTCATTAGTTTTCTAAAACCTTCAATTTCTCTTTTTATTTTAATTCTGCTTTTAAATACGATAGTTAGATAAAACTCAATTCACTTTATGATTTGCCTAGATAGTAGTACGATATCTACGTTTTAGTGCTTAGTTGTGTTTCGAGCCTGCAGTCCTTGAGTTCGATAAATTATTACTTGCCATCTGCAGTGGTCTGTGCACTTGCAGAATAGCGTGTTGAAAAATACGCTATCATGCCAACAAGCAATTCTCCATCTCTTCAAGCCAATAGCCATAGTTTCCATCATTGAGCACGTCCGTAACATAGACGTGACTCGGATTATCTGACGGACTGATGTAGTATGGCGATGTTGCGTCGCTGGAGACGGCTGCCTTGTCGTCGCCTTTCGTTGCCATCGAATAATTTCGAATGAGGCGCAGCAGTCGACATTAGACACATATAAATAGCTGCGCATACAATAACAACCAATAATACCAAACCCTAGATACTATACAAAATCCAGATATTATGGTTGTGGATTTCTCGGCAGACATGTAACCAACAAAGGCTGCGCGTCCCTCCTGCATGCATGCATACGTGAATTGTCGGAAATGCTCGATCGTATCATTTCAAATCTCAACATAATTTGTTATAGTCTTATATACTTATAAAATTAAATTCAAATGCTGGAATGAGTTTTTACTTATCTGGACTGTAATTTATATAAAGGAGAAGGGGAGAGAGCTTTGGTGAGCACGTGAGCTTTTGTCTCTCAAACTACCTATTTATGATGTCTAATATTCGGATTTTCATTTTCCGAATAAATCAGTTTTAAAAGCACACGAAATTAAAATTCAAAACATCCATAATTAAATTATGCATTCAAAGAAACATTTAATAACTCATGTATATGTCTTGCATAGATCTTGCATGATTCATAATGCATCATGCACTTTTGAGCTCTCCATTTGTAAAAATGTTCGGAAGTATTCTTATGTATTAATTTGTTTTGATGTGTCAAACATTATATTAAAATCACCAGTTTAGATTGTGTCAAAATTATCTAGTTTGCGCAAAATATGTAATGCCATATATAGTGTCACGAGGTGACAGTTTTGGCCCTAGATTCTAGGTCCCAGTCGATCCCATGTGCACAGGTCCCTTAGTCCCGGTTGTGGTCATGATCGGCTAATATCTGTTTGGTACACTCGAAGTGGACCCAACGAGGACGTCACGATTTTGGGTGGAGGAGAATGTCATGGGGTGATAATTTTGGCCCCAGATTCTCGGTCCCATCTGTGCTGGCCTCGTAGTTCTGGTTGTGCTAACGGTCGGCTAATACCTGATTGGTGGATGCAGGTACATGTTATGGTTCTATATATCGATTGTTCAACATGTTGCACATATGGGTCGGCTGATCTCCGTGAGAATCGGGGTGCCGGACAGATCTCCATTGGACTCGTTACAATATGATGCCAGTTAAGTTGTAATAGAGTCAATTAAGACAAACTGAAAATCCTCTAAGCTAGTCTCACATAGTGATAGAAGTAACTGGCTACACTCCTTGTGTTAGTTTGAAAGTTTCATATGAAGGAAACTGGCAAACATCACCAGGCCAGTTATACTCAAGCCTATCACCATCACGTTTAGAAACAATAAGAACAAGTTAGGAGTAATTTCATTAAAGTCATACTTTAAGAATGAAAATTACTTAAAATCTGAAGATATCGGTGTAGGACCAGTTCAAATATTCAGACTGACTAAGAGGAGTTGTTCTGACACACAATACCTGCTCCTGTTCTGACACACAGTACGTGCTCAACATTTTGTGTCAGAAAAACAGGAGTAGGTGCATACTTTTTACAAAAATAACCCATCATGTGCAGAAGAGAGGCGTTGGTCGGACATCTTCCAATACGTTTCTCAACGGCTACATTTTCAAAACTTTCACACCTGTTTTTACTTTTATAATAATTATCTAATTTTTTATTTGTCAAGTAAATGTAGATTTTATTATAATTATATATTTAAAATATTTTTTTATATAACTTGAACTGGAGAAATTAGTTTTTAGTTAGAAATTAGATTAAATTAAATAGGTATGTTATAAATAATAAAAATAGTGTAATAATTTTAAAGAATATTTTATTAAATGGATGGATTGATTAAATCCATTTTCGAAACAGCCTGCAACTCTCCCTCCTGAATATTTCCAAAACCCCGCCGGCGGCATTGTTTATCGGCGGCGTAATCGCGCTAATTATTATTCCCATTTCAGTTGATTGCGAACTGACTCTTCAAAAGGGTATTCAATTCAGGAAAGTGACAGATGTGGTACAGATCAGCTTCTTTCATCCTCGACAAACAGGAGCAGCGGCGGAACGAAGCCGCAACGGTAGACGTTGAGAGCCACCCACTCTCCCCAGCTTCAACCCACATGGCGGCGGCGGAAAACCCTAATGCTAATATATCAATGTACTATCAAACGCGCGCGGCCCACCAC
Source organism: Plectranthus barbatus (assembly GCA_026898455.1). Lineage (NCBI taxonomy): Eukaryota > Viridiplantae > Streptophyta > Magnoliopsida > Lamiales > Lamiaceae > Plectranthus > Plectranthus barbatus. The sequence goes on from JAPKLW010000146.1 coordinate 90,618, forward strand.
GGCGTCGTGACGAGCGATTGGTTGGCTCAGGCGGAGGCGGCTATCGCCGGGCATCCGGAAGACGTTGATTCGGACAGTAACGCGGCCGTTGGTGAGGAGAAAGGTAAGAGGTTCTCGGTGGTGGATGAATTCAACAATTGGCGTAAACAGCCTGATTTGGCGGAGGCTGTGGCGGCGATTAGGGCTTTAGCGTCGGTTATTCGATCGAGCCAAGCTAAGACAATGATGGAGCTCGAGATTGAGCTGAAAAAAGCCTCTGATTCTCTGAAAGTATGCATCTTACTCGATTTTGTTTATCTATTTGTTTTCTACATACATTGTGTTTGTGTTATTGCATCTGAGAGCAAAAACCTCCATTCGGTCATAATTATCAATGTTCCAATCGTGCTAAGTAGCAAATTCTTAAATAGGCGATGCTAGATAGAACAATTAGTGGTATCAATCAATCATTCGGGAGATGAATTTTATAGCGATCAGAATGATATAGATGATTTATGAATTCGTGCTATTTTGATGCAGTCATGGGACACTACCTCAATCTCCTTAACTGCTGGTTGTGATATATTCATGCGTTATGTGACTAGAACTTCAGCTTTGGATCGCGAAGACTTCAGTTCAGCGAAGGCCCGACTTCTTGAGCGTGCAGAGAAGTTTGGGGAGATATCATATAAGGTGTTAATCGGTAGATGGTTTTGGGTTCTCAGCTTTTCTAGTAGTAATTCAATGAGTTTTACGAATCTTTTTCATGTCAGGCTCGGAGACTAATAGCTATGCTCAGTCAAGATTTTATATTCGATGGTTCCACCATTTTGGTGCATGGCTTCTCCAGGGTTGTGCTGGAAGTTTTGAGAACAGCAGCAGCGAATAAAAAACTCTTTCGAGTTTTCTGTACAGGTGTTTGTTCTTATCACCAACTTTATATCATCTGAGTTCTTGGCTGCATGAATGGTATTTGAGTGGCTAGTGCTTCAAAAAGTTACGGATTTCTGTATATGAAGTTAGAAAAACCAATCCAAATTCTTGAAAACAATGTGTAAATGTAATTCCCATTTTACTTTATACATTTTCCTGGAAATGAACTCTACTGTTTGTATTGATCGCTTCCCAACCCAACCTTAAGAGTTGATTATGTATTACTGCAAGTAGTGACTGGCTCGTATATAAAGACGTAAGTAGAGATAAAAATGTGCATGTATGATGCAATTTCTTTCATTTGGTAGGCGCGTTTGTTCTGCTTTCCTTTCAAACCAGTAGTCATAAGTTAAGTATCTGAGATGTCTCTTGAATGCAGAGGGAAGGCCTGACCGGTCAGGGTTACGCTTAGCCAATGAGCTTTCCAAACTGGATATCCCTGTTAAGCTCTTGATAGACTCTGCTGTGGCATATAGCATGGATGAGGTAGACATGGTGTTCGTCGGAGCAGATGGCGTGGTGGAAAGTGGAGGCATTATAAATAGGATGGGAACCTACCAAATTGCATTGGTTGCTAAAAGTATGAACAAGCCAGTCTACGTTGCTGCTGAAAGTTACAAGGTACATCGATTTATCCTCACTAATTCGAGAAAAACACCTTAGATGGGACTAATCATGATGCACTCTTCAAATTTCTTCATATACAGTTGAACTATATTGTTTCAGATTCATCTGAAAATTTGCGTTGCATGTTCTTGCAGTTTGCTCGCCTTTATCCATTGGATCAAAAAGACATGGTGCCGGCCCTGCGCCCTATCGATTTTGGGGTACCGATTCCATCAAAGGTGGAGGTAGAAACATCTGCTCGAGACTACACTCCTCCCCAGTATCTCACCCTGCTTTTTACGGATCTTGGTGTTCTAACGCCGTCTGTGGTAAGCGACGAGCTCATCCAGCTATACCTATAGGCTTTACACATTCTGATATCTTGTTTCAAGATTAGCCTTTTATTATCTGCATGTGAAGGAGACATGATTGCCAGAATTTTGTGTGATTGATTTTGGATATAATCTGATTCTGATTTGAGCTTATACAATTTCACTGAATCCGTTTTTCTGACATCTAGTAGTAAGCGAAAATAGTTGTGGTTGGTGGATTATGAGAGACTGATTAGTGTGCATCTCGATGAGAGAGATTATCACAAGAAAAGAAAGTGAAAATGGTAATTTGGCGTTCTATTACTGATGAATGATGATTCTTGGCAGAATAAAATTGATTCTTAGCTGATCGATGAGAGGGAGAGGGAGAGGGAGAGGGAGAGATAAGTAAAAGATTAAGATTTGGACTTGAATAATTTGATATCTATCTGATTAATGGAGCATTATCCATCAAAGACAAGAAATATAGTTTAATTATTGGTTCAAGTTCTGGAACGATAAATTTTCAATTCAAGATTCGAAAGATTGAGAAATTTCTAATTTAAGTCCTAATATTAAGGTTCTTCGGATGCTGAATCGGTATTAAACTTATCTTTTCGAATTTCAGCTATTGGAGTGGCAATGCATAATTAAACTATTAATTAATTTAACTAATCATAATAGGAGGATAAACATAAATATACTACAATCCCACAAGAATTTGAAATAAAAAAATATATCAATTAATAAAAAATAAGAATAATATATAATATAATTAAATGTAATGTAATATATTTACACATAATTTACAAAGTAATTAAACATAAAATTTGAAAATTGTTATTTTGATATAAAAAGTAGATATTTATTGTACTATTCAAAAACTTTATTTTTGATTATATATGATAAGAACTTTTTTGACAAATAAAATCCATTGATTTAAATCTTATTTCAATTTTCAAATATCCCAATCCCAATATAAATATATAATTAGACACATGTAGAACGTTTACCCATAAATTGGGGACATGTCACATGTATACTGTCAACTTAATCATTGCTAATTAACGTGTGAATGCATTTTTTTTTTTTTAAATAATTAAAAATTTATTTAAAACTCACAATACCTAAATATTTTCGGAAAGCTCGAATTAAGATCTGTCGATTATATAAGGTAATTTGACCATTACACTTGTGATTTTTCCTTGTGGGATGAATCAAGAAATTGTAATTTTGTCCTCTATCATGAAACAGAATGCATTATATTTGGTAATATGTAATAATTAGATTATTAATTAATATAACTAATATGGAAACAAATAGAGATCCAATCTTATCTTTATTATATAAGATTTTGATATACACTCTTATTTAATCAAGATACGAACGAATCTTTTAGAAGATAGAGAAGAATTTTTGTTTCCTATTTTAGATCAGATATACTAAACCTCAGGTTTTTAGTTATAAACATGTGTGTTTTCCTAATTTATATATAGATCGACTACTGGATTCTTGTGCTACCGAATCGATTCGAATTGTACGTGTTCTACGGAAGAAATTGTAAGTTTTTCTCCTTTAATTTTTACGTAGAATTATAGACGCACGTTTTTATTTTATTTTGTGACTGCAGTAAAAATCTCAACGTAGAAGAAATAAAAATCTATGCACTGTTTCCACGTTTCTAAGCAGCATGAAAAATATGATTCTTTTCAAAGATCGAAAATGACAAAAAACGTTATTTTCTTTACCAATTGATATTATTTCAACCTCATGTTTCCTTCACCTGCATCCCTTTTTCACACGCTGCTTCTTCTATAAATTCTCTTCTTTTTTTTTTTTTTTTACCTTCAAGAATCTATCACTAGAACCAAACCCCTCTCTCTCCTCTCTCTCTCTCACACAGACAGACAGACAGACAAACAATGTTGTCAATAGGGTGGAGGAAGAAATCATCAAGAGTTGTTGAGAATCATTCAAAGGAAATTAGCTTCAAATATGAAGCAGCTGGATCTTCTTGCAGCAGCAATAATCAATATTCTTACAGCCTTCTTGAATATTGCAACCTTTGCCACAAGTCCTTGAGATATAGAGATATATACATGTACAGGTAATAGAAATATATTTTGAAATTGAATTGATATAATCTTATCTAAAAAAATGAATCCAAATTTTTGCAGGGGCGAGATGGGATTTTGCAGCGAGGAGTGTAGAAGCAGGCAAATGTATCTTGACGATATGAAGAAAATTGAGATCTCAACCAGAAGAATCTTGGCATCTTTTCACGAGCGCCGCCGTCACGGCCAAGGCCGGTGTGAGACGGCGACCGGAGGAATAAACGCGGCGGCGCCACCCATTTTCATCTCAAAGTAGACAAGCTTTGAGCTTAGTTGACATTTTAGTAGCACGAGGGAGTTAGGTGAATAATCGTGGAATTTCTTGAGTTGTTTTTAAAGGAAAAAACAACATTTGAAACGTGTGCATATTTGAATCATTTATATATAATCATAAATAATTTGATTTTATACATTTGTTGTGAACATTAGTTTTCTTTACGGCCACATGTTAATGTATCTATGTGCTGATGTAACAATATAATACTGATAGTCGTGTTATATCACCATCTCTAATATATTGTCGTATCAAACGTTGATATATTAACACATGTCTGTGGTAAACATTGAAGTGTTTATGTACAATCACATTATTGGTGGTTTGGTTTTTGTATTTCATGCAATATACATTTAATGGGGTTTCTGCAAAATAAAGTAGAGATTATAATTAAACCTAATTGATTATTACAATATATTTTTAGAATTAGACTGAAGTTTTGTCTATTGTTTATAAAAATATGGCACTTAGAAATCTTAAGTGAAAGATATAGTCTTAATCTTAAAGTTTAAAAATAATTTTAATTTGAGTGATCGTGATCGTGATCGAATCAATTACTATTTTATTTTATTTTGTTAGTAAAAAAATCAAATAAACTTTGTTATTTATCCGTCGAAAAGCTTATAAACTATTTTAAAGATTTCACAAGCTCCATCAAATAAAGTGTTTGAATTGAGTTATTTATTAACTATTATGATCTTGAGTTCTTGACTTGATATTGATTAGTTCGTGGTTATTTAATAAAACTTATTAATTATATAAGTTAATTTGAGTTTTATAGTGTTTAATTATTGAATACGAACAAATTAATCCGAAAACAAAGACATTTTGAATTTTGTGTAACTTACATTTTATACTTTAACTAGCAATAAATATAATAAGTATTTGATTAACTTTGGTTGTAATAAAAAAACATTAATTTAAGTAAACATGACACATTTTTAATACAATTATTTATTTTAATAATAAATAATTAAATATAAATATTATAATTCTTGTTCAATATCCATGAAACTCTATTCCATGATAAATGAATTAACATAAATAAAACTACATTACTCATCTCATCTAAATTCCAATATATTTCTTTAAATAACTATTTATAGTTAGGGAGGAGGAGATATGATTTAATCAAATCTTTAATTTTGATATAATTTGTAACACCCCATTTGATCTTCCCAATTTTGAGGCACGTTACAGTTGTGGTTAACAATTTCTCAAATAATTAAAAAATGCATCAGTGGAAGACTTCAACAATTTATAAGATAATTTCAGAAAATGACATTCAACCTTCAAAATATGACATCATTCAAAATGAAACATAGGTTGTTAAATATTGAACTCTTCAAAAGTATTAAAGACAGGGAGAAGGAAAACAATTCACAGAGCGGTGCAGCAATGTGTAGCGTGATGGTGATATGCATATAATGATGATGCATATCACATGATCTTCAAAACTCAGTTTCATACTTTACACCACCACTTCACCATCTTCGCATGCTCAACCTGCGCATTTTAGAAATAATACGAGGGGCTGAGTACAAATTGTACCCCGTGGAAGCATGCCCGAAAACATACAGTTTAAATAGGAATGTTATGCAACTCACACAGATAAACACAGGGTTTTGTTGAAAGAAACTGTGTTATCTAAATCGTTTTATTTTGCGCGCTATCTAACATGTTATTATATCTGTTTATCGTGGTGTAACTGGAAGCTGACCCACTTCCAAGTTATGATGATCAGTTAGGAATAAATAACACACTCAACCCACCATCATTTATTAATGCACTAGCCTCAGTGTTAAACTTTGAGACATGATCGGTTTTTCCAGTACTAACTCAATCGCAATCCAACAATTACATATAGCTCCCTACCTTAATTCACAAACCGCAAGGCACCCTACCTTGATTCACAAATTGCAAGGCACCCTACCTTGTTATTAATGAGTCTTAGCACAGTACCATCCTGGATCCGTACTCATTAACTTAACTCTCTGACGATGGGAAATCGACAGATGGATAAATATAATAGTACAAAACATTTGCATAGCAGTCAGTTAAAACAAAACATTTTCACACATTTTGAAAGTAAAACACATTTTCATTTTATACTGAAATAGTTCCCACCTGGTGTTATAAGGCTTCAATGAATTAGATGTGTCCCCGTAAATCGAGCAAATTGTGCTTTCTTCCTTATCTCACACTTTCAATAACATCAAACACTACCGATTAGGACGGATAGCTAGGACAGACACCTAATCAACCAACTCCAAACAACATTTCACAACCAAACTCATATTCGACTTTAATACCAACATGCATTCACGTTTTCTTTAATCCGAAACAACAACTCCCCACATCTAAATTCATAAACCAACTCATGTTTTACACTCAACATGCTTTAACATGCTTGGATAATTATAATATAAACTTAGGTATCGAAAACAACTCGAATCGGACAAGAACGGAACAAGAAAACACGAAATCTCATTTCTGGCTGCTGCGTCGATTGACGTGGACTCCGTGTCAATCGACGCAGCTCACGTCGATCGACGTGCCTTTGTGTCGATCGACACGACTTGTCATCAATCGACATGAAGCTCGGGTCGACGCAAAAACTCAGCTCGACGCGTCTTGGAGTCGACGAACTCAACGTCGATCGACGGGCCTTCGCATCGATCAGCGTGAGTCGTCTTCTCTGACTCGCGCGAACATCAACCTGCAACTTTCGATATCCTCCGTTCTAGCTACTCAAATCAACATGCAAATACATAAACAAGATCCTAGACCCTCTAGGAACACGAATACATGCTATAAAGCTCGAAAATATGATGGAAAAAGAAGGTGGGTGAAGCTCACCGGAATCTTCTTCCTTGCGGCGGCAGTGATGATTTCCGGCTACAAAACTCAAGTCCAAAGGTACCAAATGCTCCCTAGAAGGTAAGGAACTCGAAAATATGAGTCAAGACTCGAGTTAATCGCATAAAAATGAGTTACAAAAATCTGAAATCGGATTTCTTACATTTCTAACGGGCTCTATTTTCTCTACAAGAACTCCTTCGATTCTCAACCTCACAAAGCGCACCTTAGCTCTTTGGAAAGCTTGAAGGACGAGCTTTCAAATGGTGGTGGTGGCTCAACCGACGACGGTCTGTGGCGGCCGAAATCTCGTCGGAAAGTTGGCGGCGAGAAAAGATTTGGGGTGGGGGTTGATGGGTGAGGGAGGGAGAGATGATAGTAATTCTTCATTTTTCTTTTTCTATTTCTTGAGTTATTACACTTGAATAATTCCAAAATATATTTTTGAGGTGTCAACAATGTCACATGCAAAGTGACACCTATCCTTGCATATTTAATTTCTCATTTTCCCTTTTTTTTTCAATATATATCAATCTCCAAATAATATCCTTATTTCCAATAATCCCATGATAATTCTTAAAAATTAATATCTCATCCTACGGGTCTCCGAAAAGTAATCCGATCAATTCGTTCTCATCCGTATGTTATTCCGAGCATTTACTTAGCTCGATTTAGGAAATCGACTTTCCGAGCTTGAAATGCAATTTTTAATCGAACTCTTGCTAACAATCAAATAAATTATTGCACAACTTGAGAATAAAATTATTTTATTGAAATAATTAAGCAATTAATTAGCTTAATTAATCTCGGGATATTACATAATTATTAATCGAAATTTGACTAAACGGTTTCTACCTTACTCGAAAATTAATAAATCAATCTTGTTAGGTATTTTTAATTATTCGGAGCCTAAGAGGGTTAGGCTTGGCCCAGGTGGCAGTGGACATTTATATGTATCAACCGATTACTATTATTGTCTAAAAATTGTATAAGATCTCGTATGTGGGTGTAAAAATTGCTAGATGCTTGTAAGACGCTCGAGTGGAGCCTAGCGTCTAGACGATTTAGGTGGGGCCTAGACGATAGTTAATTGGTAAGCTAATTTTTTAATTTTAATATTTAAAATATATATTTATGAATAAATATTTCTTTTGAAATGAATAAATAAAAATTAAGAATACATAACATTTAATTATTTTAAAAAATATATATAAAAAATAAGTTGAGTGAACTGATTAGGTGGCACATAGCCCTCTTAGTCGGCCACATCAACGACGCATAGCAAGTTTAATCGGCCATCTAGATCAGTGCCTAGTCAAATTAAACAGCGTAGACGTTGCCTATGTACCGATTATTCGTCAACTCAATTAGACACGAAAATTTGAGGGTATTCGGTTTGGTTGGGGCCTGTCTAGCGCCTAAAGGCCAATTTTTACAACAACATATCGTGGGTAAGGCATTAGGCTAAGGTACATCGATGAGTTTCATAATATTAATATTATAATATATTTCAAACTAGTTTTTCACCCGTGCGTTGCACGGAATATCCGTGTGTTGTGGCATGCACCCATGTTATTTTTGTTTTACTTTCAATTCAAGAACTTAATAATTTTTATATCTTATTGTATTAAAAATTGATCACGTAAGAATAATATTAATTATTTTATATTTTATTATATAAAAATGTGATCACAAAATATTGTATCTTAAGTAATATATTATTAAACGGTTATGAAAATATGTTGAACAATACACATTTTGAAACCGATATACCGAAGTTATATATTTTAACCATTAAATAAAAATACTAATTGAAATAAAATAAAAAAAAAATCAAATTAATGTATCCACATTTCATAAAAAAACATGTTGATATTGTGTTATTGAACGGTCAAGTTAAACGTATATTTTGGGTGTGAACCATTATTGAATGTGACTTATTTTATTTTGTGTAATAATTTGATACTTATTTCATTTTATTTCAAATAATAAAATGGTGGGGAAATGGATAGTGTTGGTGTAATATTATTTTATTTAAGTGCAAATGAAAGAATGATTGAAGATACATTTTTTTTTCGGGAGAAATACAATTATTCAAACAAATCTAAGTGTAATGGACAGTTTTTTTCCTGTAATTTTTTCTTAAATTTAAGGGTAATATAATAGTAATGGATGATTCTTTTTAGTTTTGCATTTCTATATTTAAAATATTCCACTATGAAATATTTATATAAAACAATTGTCATGATTTTTTAGTATATTTTTTTATTTAGTAAATTAAATAAAATTATTGCCGTAATTATAGTCGTAATCTTAGCAATAATTATATATGAAATCACAGTCGTAATTGCACTTTAATACCTTATACATAAAATTATATATAAATTTTAGCCCAATATATATATGTAATTATATAAATATACATAAAAAATCACAATAATTATATTTTTGTCATTTTTTATTTCAAAAATATCACATCAATATTAATTTTATTTTATTTTATATTTTATTTGCTATTTATTGGTCTAGGACAATAAATAATTATAACAATTTCAATAAAACAATATTTGTGTGCGATTTTTGTAATTGAACTCATATTTGTAAAGTTTTATGTTTGATTTGTTTAATTGAATTTATACAAAGAATAATTTATATTGGTCTAGGACAATAAATTCCTTAATAAATATTTGTTGATATTATTGGAGATGATTATGGATTATTATGTGGTAGGAGAATTAATAAAAACGTGCATTTTATAATATATAAAATGAATAATTATCTTATTAAATTATAATGTATTTTGATATAAAATAAATATTAATATAATTGTCCAAATTATTAGCCTTAATTTTAGCAATAATTAATAAGTAACTGTTTCCGCCAATTCAAAATAACTATACTATTTTCTTTTCATATATTATATAGATGGATAGATAGATAGATAGATAAGAAGGTCGATTTATTTACTTGATATTATAATTTTTCATATAAGCAGCTTCAAACTTTTTAGTTGTATAATGAAATGCATATGAATTCTTGAAATTGTAAATATGGAAAGATGAAGAACTCAAAATTCATGTTTAATGAAATACTAAGAAAAGAGTGAGAAAGAAGGTGCAGAAAAATGGAATACAGAGAGGAAAGAACGACATTGATATCTTCCACCCAGAAAACTCGTACAATTCTCCAACTTTTAGTAATTAATGTAGATCAATCGGACGTTTTCATCTTTTATGAAGAAGTTTGCACAAAAAAAATTATGAACAGTGTTTAAAAGCAAACATTCTTGCAATCTGGTTGGCTGACAAAATTGAAATGTTGTTTGACTTTGATAATGCAAAAATATTGCAAGTTAATGGTTACTGCATTAAAGCTGACGCAGCATCCTAATAATAATAGCACACAAATTCAAGAAATTCAAGTTAACAAATACAGAATTCAAGTTAATAATCGATATGAAAATCTTAAGTTTATTACCACATTATATTAAAGATTTCCCTTTTTTTTTTGAGGGTGATGATTTAGCGGTGGATAGAGATAGTCCATCACTCATTCCTAAGATCAATTGATAAAGATTCTTGAAACACACGATTTTTCTTTTCCTTTTCTTATTCTTTTTTTGGTTTGATTTTTTTTTTTGGGGTTGGGTTGAATTAAAAAGGCAGTGGCATTAGGGTTTCTTTTTTATCTTACCTCTTAATACGATAGGAGATTTGTTTTGATGTGGAGCGGCGATCTTTGTTGATTTCTCCATCTGGGTTGTTGAAGTTGCTCAATTTCTTCATCTGGTTCGGTGAGTTTTCATGATTGAAGTTATGCGTTTTCTCATTCTTTGATTGTTTTCTGCTGATTTTGATATTGTGCGTAAGTTTGAGAATTGAAGTCCTAATTTTTTTTTGATGTTTTTTGGGTTTTGTCTTAGTTCAGATTGTTGCAGAAAGTTCTTGTTTGATTTGGGCTAGTAAAGCTCAGTTGATTTTCTGCAGATCAGGCCTTGTTTCCTGGGTTTTTCTCATTTCCTGAAAATAAGTTGTGAATTTGGTGTTATATTTGGAGTGAAGTTTCATCAATCATGCTGCTGTCATGATGCTTGAATGTGGTTTTGAAGTGAAGAAGTCATTTTTTCGGAAAATCTTCTCATTGTAAGTCTGCTTCTCTCTCGGAGTAAGACAGTGATTTGGATATGTTCCACACCCAAGGAGCTCTGAAACACACTTGCAATCTCCTCGCCGTTTTGTGTACTGAGCCTGCAGAAAGTAAGCGGAATCAAGATGTTTCAGAGGAGATGAGAAGGTTCCCCTTCCCAGAATTAGTATCAACAGGCCGTTTAGAGGTGCAAAATAATGCTTAATAACCCGTCTAAGTCGAGATTGTACATTGCCTCAAGTTTGTGAAGGATTTTTTAGTTATTGTTGCAGTTATGTTACAATCGTTCTGTTATGTGCACTTTTAGGTCCAAACATTGAAGAACCCTACACCTGATGAATTCTGCAAAGTTCTGGATACATGGCAGCCGAATCTCGTATACTTACAAGGGAAACAGTGTGCAAGTGAAGATGTTGGACCGATCGCTTGGGGAGGGTTGGAGTTATCCTCTCCTGAAGCTGTATCTGGACTTTTTAGCTCCACAATCCCAACAGCTGTATAAAATTGTTCTCTCCACAAGTTGTCATTATATTTCCTTTGTTTCTTGCACTAGCATCTGGACTGGTTCTAAAATGCTAATGTCTCTGTGTTACATACTGAAAGAGTGTGTGAAGAATACATTTTCTTTTTTGTACATTAGAATCTTTCCTGCTTATACCAGAACATTAGTTATACAGTGCTAAGTAACATATGTTATCTGTATATTTTAAGTTATTGACATGCTTTATTGGATGATTTTAGGGTATATTTGATTCATTTATTTATCCTGGCTCACTTGTGGCTCTTTCTATCAGTTTAAGATGCATGTATAAGTTTGGTTAGTATGTTTATAACCCTCTTTCAATTTAACCAAAGCTGTTGAATTTTCAATCTGGAATATTCCTTTGCACATATGTTCACACAGAGACTACTGTTCTGTAACAATATACAATGAAGGTTAGCTGAATAATTAGTTTGAATGGATTTTTCGTGCCCCTTATTTGAAGTCTATAATTTCATTTAGGATCACATTACTTTATGCACTGTGAAATCTAGCTTCGTTCAACCTGAAGAAATATTATAGAGCTTCTATAGGACCACTGCAAATGTGTATTTAGATATTAGTTTGGAGTTCATAAAAATCTTGCCGACCTAGGAAAGGACAGTTATTTAGGATTAGTATATTTTGTCTTTTGTAGAATCATCCACCGGGAAGTGGTACAGAGGCAGATAGGCTTTGAAACTGCTTCATAATGGAAGGCTATTGCAGACAACGAAACAAGATGTTCTGGTTAGGACAGAAAATAAGAACTTGTTTATCCAGCTGGTCTCCGTGAATCTTATATCAGAGCAGGAGGCTGTACCAGTCCAGAAGTCTTTAGCTTATTAATTTCCTTAGATGACTTTGTGAAATGAGTTAAATGATTTGATGATTAAATGAGTTCTTTTTTTTTTTTTTTTTGCTTTTTTTATTTTGATTGGTTATGATTATATAGAAACTTGGTTTGTTTCCTTCAGAATATAAACACGGCTAGAGATCACAGATACAATGTTTTTCATATTAAGTTGGGAGGAATTTGTGTTGCATTCTTTATCACCTTCATAAACGAGTTTTTGAATGGTCAAACAGTTTTTCCTTTGTAATTCAACTATTCATCTGAAGACCCTAGTTTGGCACAAAGCCTTTGATGGTTTTCATTGAACTCATTGATTTTATGCTATAGCTGCTTGTTGTTAACTATTGTGTCTCTACTCATGTAAAATCTGATCAGAAATAAACTTTCATTGTAGGTTTACTTGGAGGTTCCATATGGTGAAAGGTTAGCCAAGTCTCTTCATTCTAAGGTTAGCCAGTTGAAACATTTACATTTGATTGTTTAAGACATTTTGTTTTGATGAGAAGAAAAAGAAACATATTTAGAAGAGCCAATGATATTATTACCCACTGATGATTTTCTATCCTTCTCACCATCTTTATTGTACAGGGGGTTCCTTATGTAATATACTGGAAGAATTCAATTTCATGCTACGAAGCAAGCCATTTTCGTAATGCATTATTTTCTGTAATACAAAGGTAATTGCACTTAGTTCCAATTCATTGCATCATTAAATGACTTGATTAAGTGTTTACATTCCAATATTATGTTTTGTTTGATGTTTTAAATATTTGAAAATCTATATGGAACTTGGAATTATTATATTATCTAAAACTAAAATTCCTAGAATATCCTTAATTTTAATATAAATTGGAGGGTAGTTTAGTCTATATTACTTTAATATGTTTCTTTTAAAGATTGGTGGTACGTTGGATTCTGTTAAAGCGCATTGGTGGGTTATACAACACCAGGCTTTTGTTTTTACAAGGCTTAGAGTTTTGAAGCGAACAAGATAATTAACTCTTAGCATATCACAAGTATCTATCACACACTTATGATCTGTAGCAAATGAGGCCTAGTTTCTTTCTCATACGAGGTAAGCTTGAACTTTTGGTTCTTAAACTGAAATGCTTCATTGACAACCAAAAGCACTTACTTTAATTTGTCTCTTAATCCTTAGTAGAATTCTGTTATCTTCACTAACTGTGTGAGGATATAAATGTAATAGCTGTCACACATGGATGCTTTTGACAAACTCTAGTGCTTCAATGAGTTTTGTATGATGTATATTTGTTTTTTATGCTACCTACTACAGAGTTTCATATTATTTGGATTATGGCATGATGAGCTGCTTCATGCTTTTCACCCTTCTCCATCTATTGTTGTCTCCTTATTTGGATCAAAAAGCTAAATCTTGTCTCCATACCTTTTGCTTTTTCTATTGTAGCTCGTCTTGCCATGCTTGGGATGCATTTCAACTAGCTGATGCCTCCTTCAGGCTTCACTGTCTTCGAAACAATTGTGTCCTCTCTGATAGCCAGAAAGATAATGATGAATTGGGCCCTAATCTTCTTGGGGAGCCTCCTAGGATCACTGTCGACATTCCTAAGATTGAGGATGCTGGGGAAGATGAAGAAAGCACTTCAGGTTCCCTTCCTGCAATAAAGATATACGATGATGACGTCAACATGAGGTTTCTTGTCTGTGGAGTAGCTAATTCCTTGGTAATGAAATAAACTAAAACTTAAATGTGTCATCTGATTTGTGTTTGGAAAAGAGAAGGAAAACTTGGAAAGTGTCATGGATTACTAACTTTTTCAGGATGCTTACTTGCTGGGCTCTTTCGAGGATGGTTTGAATGCTCTCCTCAGTATCGAAGTAAATACTCTTAGTGGCTTCTCAACTTCTATAAAATGACGACAAACACTACTTTTCCATTGCTGCTATTTTGATTCTTTTAATGGTCACCTGTTTGAGTACTCATTCTGTATCTTTGTTGTTTGTTGAAATTCAGATGCGAGGGACCAAGCTCCACAATCGAGCTAGGTAAGTTCTGCTTGCAATTCTTATGCTAAGATTTGTAGGTGTTAGCTCTTCTTGATCATTTCATCTTGTGCTATTTCCTATGGTAACATCTAAATCACTTGAATGGTGATCCTGTTTCGAGGAAGCAAACCATTGACTGACTTTTCATGTGGTTGAGTTAACTCTGTTGCTTTCGAATCAAAATAATTAATGTTGAGTATTGACTGTCAGCCCTCCTTTAGTGGAGCATCATATGCTTTCTGAATGAAGAATTTGGTCCATGATTTCATGTTAATGTATGTCTTCTAAAAAAACCTTTATTCTGTTCCAGCGCACTTCCTCCACCCCTCCAAGCTGGTACTTTTTCTCGGGGTGTTGTGACAATGCGATGTGATTTGTCGACCAGTAGTTCAGCTCACATTTCTCTTTTGGTATCAGGGAGTGCTCAGACATGTTTTGATGATTTGGTAATGAAATATAATTTTCACAAATATATGTAGTTAGAGTTATTAATTAGCGGATTTTTCCTTTTATTTATATGTTTATTGTTGTTGAAATTGGGCTGGCATTCAACCTATTTTTGTAGCTGTTGGAAAATCATATAAAGAGTGAAATCATTGACAATGGTGAGCTGACCCATGCACTGCCAAACTCTGATGAAAACAAAGCACCCACATCTGAACCTCGAAGATCAGTCTCAGTTGCGTGCGGTGCAGCAGTATTCGAAGTCTGCATGAAGGTCCCGTCATGGGCTTCACAGGTGCTAATCTTTAATCGGCTCCATCACTTTCAATTTCTCGTCTGTTACCACATTTTCTTGATATATCTCTTTCAATGCATCATGGACAACACCGGTTTCTCAAATGACTTTGATGTTGAGCCAGTCTTACTAGTTGTTTTATATAGCTTTTCGAGGCTCCCATCATATCCGTGCCATCATCCAATTACGTTATTTAAAGTATGCCGAAAACACTTCTAAATTGGCCTAGTAGAAACGTAGATTATATGCCGATGGGTTCACTTCGCCTGGTGAATTGCTTTATGATTTTTTAAAACTAATATCCAACTGCTTCTTGGTTTCAATATCAGGTTTTGAGGCAACTAGCACCGGATGTTTCATACCGTAATTTCGCGGCGCTTGGCATTGCCAGCATCCAGGGATTAGCAGTAGCTTCATTTGAGAGAGAAGATGCAGAGAGACTCCTGTTTTTTTGCTCACAGCAGAGGAGAAATGGCTTTCTAAATAATCTAAAAATCAGCAGCCCTCCTTCGTGGTTAAAGCCGCCTCCTCCTAGTCGAAAGAGGTCCCCTATGTGCCAGGAGATAAGCCCCATCTCCTCAAATGGTTTGGCTGCATGGAGCTTCATTAAAAAGGAAGGCGGCAAGGACAAGGAACTCAGGATATTGAATGGGGTCAGAATGCCGGTCGCCACTTCTAGACAAAAAATCAAAGTAGCTGCCCTTAGGCCCATACCTCATGTTCGTCACCAAAAGATGCTTCCGTTTTCTAGAGCTTTGGTTGCAGACGCACATGAAGGCGGCCAGGCAAAGGCTAACTTGCCCGTTCCTCCAGCAAAACACAGTGCTGGAACAACTCCAGCCTCTCATCGGAAATCTAATGCCAGTTCATTTCAGGCTAAGCAGGTCATATCTTTGAATCCTCTCCCTCTGAAGAAGCACGGTTGTGGGAGAAGCTCGTTACACGTGTGTTCTGAGGTGAATTTCTTCAATCTACATGCCATAAGTTCTAGCCTTTTTCAGTTCCACGTTGCATGTTGAGTTCTATTTTGTTTGGACGTCACACAACTCCTTTAGTATGAGGTTTTTTTGGAGATACCCAAAAACAAAACCGTGAGGGTTTTATCAATTCAAAGCTGACAATATCATACTGATAGAGGAGTGACGGTCCCAACATATTTTGGTCTTCGTGTGAAGCTTTTCCCTCTCGTCGCTATCGCCCTTCTCATTATTGTTTACATTCTGCTTGTGCTTAGGAGGAGTTTCTGAAGGATGTGATGCAATTCCTCATCCTTCGTGGGCATAATCGCCTGATCCCTCAAGGTGGCCTTGCTGAGTTCCCAGATGCTATACTCAATGCAAAGCGTCTCGATCTCTTCAACTTGTACCGGGAGGTGAGTGAGACTCCTCTTCAATAATGCTTCATGAAAGATCATAAAAAAAAAAAGTAGTAGCGACCCTTGATGCCATTTACCGGTTCAGGTTGTTACGAGAGGCGGTTTCCATGTGGGCAACGGCATTAACTGGAAAGGCCAGGTTTTCTCAAAGATGCGAAATCATACAGTGACCAACAGAATGACTGTACGCACCCGAAACTCTATCACGATAATTCGATACTTTTTCGTGATCACTCCAGCTGCAATTTCTTGAAACAGGGCGTCGGAAATACGCTCAAACGGCATTACGAAACATACCTTTTGGAATATGAATTGGCTCATGATGATGTTGATGGAGAGTGCTGCTTGTTATGCCACAGGTTCTTACACAAAATCCCCATATTTTTCCTTTAGGTCCTTCAACTTTGAGGTTTTTCTGAACTGGGCCCCTACATCTGGACCTAAATATCTTTCGGGTCCTGAGTCAATAACTGATATTGGATGTTTTTGAAACATTCACCAGTAGCGCGCCCGGTGATTGGGTCAACTGCGGCTTGTGTGGGGAGTGGGCGCATTTCGGCTGCGATCGACGGCCGGGTTTGGGCGCCTTCAAAGTAAACATCTGAAATCAATCCTGTGCATTGTAAAACTTTTATTATCTGCTTCAAAATCATGATTTGTTGGAATATTTTTGTCAGGATTATGCAAAGACAGATGGATTGGAGTACATTTGCCCACAATGCAGTGTTTCAACTTTTAAGAAAAAGATGAGCAAATCAGGCAATGGGTATTCTTGAGTTCTTCATAATTCTTTATTGCCCCATATATTTTGGGTTATTCCAATTCTGACTCTATTTCCTTTAGAGGAATGGTATTCCTATTCCTATTCCCCTTTGTTATGTGTTTTGAGTTTGCAGAGAAAGTGCTGCGAAAGGGGGTGGAAAAGTGAAATATTGAATACATGTGGGAGCGGGAGTGTAATTTAGGTTGGTAGGAAATGCTCCGTTTGGGGGCTAATTGGATATAATAGCTGAATTAATTACTTGATGTGTAATTATATGGTTTCTGAGCCAAACACATTTTGTAGCTCTTGTAGTTTTATGAAAATGTTTGTTGTCCATCATATCCCACTTGCACTCACCAAATAGACAATTTCTCTCTCTCTCTCTCTCTCTCTCTCCTAAACATTCAAACCAACCAAATTGCCCTAGTTGTTCAAGCGCTCGGGGTGTAATGGTTAAAGCCTTTGCCTATGGCTGAGAGGTCACATGTTCGAAGTTTCAGGAGGACATCTGGATGTGTGAGTGGGTGTGTGTTTAAGATTAATGTAAATTTATTTTTTAAAAATGTACTATTTTAAAATGATTGGCTGATTTTGTTTGAAAGAATTATGTAACTAATTTAATACTCCCTCTCTACTTACTTTTTTGGTATGTCTCATTTATTAGTTCTCCTTCTTAAAATAATCACTTTTTCACACTCACCAATAAAATATTAATTACATTATACTCACAAATTTTGGTTATTGTGTCATTTTGGTTTGGAACTAATAATTATGGATAGGGGAAGTATTTGAAAATTTTAAACTTGTCTATTAATTTACTTCCTACTTTACTTTACTCTCTAACCAAATTGCAAACTCTCCTAATAAAAATATATATATTTTGATTTGCAAAAATTTGTATGAGATGGATTCATGATTTTTATTGTGAGACTGATATAAAACTATTCATATATGGACAATGAATTTTTTAGTGTATGATGTATTTTTATTCCTTAAATAATGTAATATTCTTTTTTTCATAAATGATGTATTATAATCTTTATTCAACAAACAATATATTTTTATTCGGTAAATGATGTATAAATTTATTTTATGATATAGATCTCATGAGATGTTTATAACAAGACTATCTGATTATGATTTGCTTCTATCAATGCCTTTCTTTGGATTGCTTAGCCTCCTCATTTTGAGGGAGATAGGGTCCATATGGATGAGCATAATGTACTTGTATAGCCTTAATTTAAAGAAATCAAAGTAGATCATTAATAAAGTGATGAATGAAAATTAAATTAGAGATCACAGAAAAAAAAATATATTTTTTCCCCAAAGAAAAAGTAGAAAATATTTCAAGATGAAGTTGCATTTACAAAGCATGAAGGGCCAATTGTTGTAATGATGAAAGTTGGGTTTTGAGTCTCAAATCCTACTTTGGAGGGCCTTTCAACCCTCACATCTTTATAAAATTTCATATAAAAAATTGACCATAAAATTATCAAAATTTAAAGGTACCTAAACGGTTTAGGCGGGTTTTATCCATTAATCCATGTCAAACTCATTTAATATATCCTAATTGGGGATTAATAAATTCTATTTGGGATGAGTGAACTTATTTGGGTATGGATAAAATCCGCCTAAACCGTTTAGACGTGCCTAACGTAAGTTTTTGCCTAATTTAAATTATGTAATAAATAGTACTCCTTCCGTTCTGATTTAATTGTCTCACTTTTCTTTTTTGTTTATCCCACTTTATTAGTTCTATTTCTAAAAATAATAATTTTTTCAAACTCAATAAAATATTAATTTCACTCAACTTATTCTACACTTACAGTTCTTAATTATTGTGTGTGATCAAACCGGATAGGAGTTCTTATTTTCCAATTGCGGGTGCTTATTTTATTAAAAAAGAATAATAAAAGGCAGTAAATTATCTCATGTACATCAATTCAAAGTCATAGTTTGTCTAAAAGATTTGAGAGCAAAATTTAAATAGCCACTTTGGATAAGTCAACATGTTATATAGCCACAAGTTTAAAAATGTAAGTTATTTAGCCACTTTCCAATGATTGGAGAGAGAATTTAATATTTGAAATTGAAAGTCATTAATTAATTTTTGTCTTTACTACCCACCTACCCCACATTACCCCCACCAACTCTCTCTCTCTCTTCCCTTTGTCCCACTCCCACCACCGACGACCACCACCGACGGCAACTGTAAAATATCGAAAACTCAATAAAATTACCGCTGTGAGTAAAAGAAAATTATTCCAAACGTAAATATGTTCGGAGAAGAATAAAATTTGAACCAAGTATGCTCACATTCACATTTATTTTCGTTGAATATATGCCTATTTTTTTTATTTTTTTTGGTCGATTAGTATACTTTTTAGATTCGAATACATGTTTAATTACGTATATAGTTGATTAGTATCATATTTCGTCGATTTCTATGCTTAAATCTGAGTAAAAACTATTTAGGAATATTTTTGCTGCGAGAACTGTGTAAAAATCGTAACAGAGCCCCGTCCTAGGATAGAGACGACGAGATCTCAAAATTGATATCGAGATCTCGATATGCCATTTCGAGATCTCGGAATCAATTCGAGATCTCGAAATGGCATAGCTCATCTCGAAATCCATTTAATTCAAACTTTATCTTAAATTAAGATATTATATTATATAAACATATATTACTTGACATGTATTTCACAATTTAAACTTCATTTAACATAATACATTCTACATATGAATCGATTCATACATAGGATGTTTCTAACTGAAATGTTCATATCTTATTGTTGTTTGAATAGGATGAAGTAGAAGTAGTATAATACAAAGTAAACATCTTGGTAATGAATGAACTATTGCAAGTTTCTTTGTTATCGAATAAAAAATGCTTAAATGAATATTATATGAGTTGATTATCCCCGAATTTAGTGAATTAAACATCCAATTAGCCAATAATCACCCGAACCGAGATCTCGAGATGGATTTCGAGACATGTCGAGACAATAATTGAAATTGTCTCGACTCAAACCCTAGAAATCACGAAATGGGCATTTCGAGTTCTCAACATCTTGATATTGAGATCTCGATTTGATTTTGAGATATGACATATGCGATAAATGATATATAAATATTAAATTAAATCTAGAGCATGAACCAATAGACAATTCGAGATCAAAATCAATTTGAGATCTCGATTTTATCACGGGATCTCATTTTTTAATGTAACTCCGAGATCTCGATTTTAATATCAAGATCTCGAATTGTCTGTTGGTTCATGCTCTAGATTAATTTAATATTTATATATCATTTATCGCAGATGTCATATCTCGAAATCAAATCGAGATCTCGATATCAAGATGTTGAGATCTCGAAATACCCATTTTGTGATTTCTAGGATTTGAGTCGAGACAATTTTAATTGTTGTCTCGAAATCCATCTCGAGATCTCGATTTGGGTGATTATTGGCTAATTGTATGTTTAATTCACTAAATTTCGGGGATAATCAACTTTATAACATTCATTTAAGCATTTTTTATTCGACAACAAAGAAACTTGCAATAGTTCATTCATTATCAAGATGTTTACTTTGTATTATACTACTTCTACTTCATCCTTTTCAAACATCAATAAGATATAAACATTTCAATTAGAAACATCCTATGTATGAATCGATTCAAATGTATAATGTATTATGTTAAAAGAAGTTTTAATTGTTAAATACATGTCTATTAATATATGTTATAATGTCTTAATTTAAGATATGAACATTTCAAATATAAACATCGTATGTATGAATCGATTCATATGTAGAATGTATTATGTTAAATGGAGTTTAAATTGTGAAATACATGTCACATAATATATGTTTATATAATATAATGTCTTAATTTAAGATTAATTTAAGATAAAGTTCGAATTCAAGGGATTTTGAGATGAGCTATGCCATTCCGAGATCTCGAAATGCCATTTCGAGATCTCGAATTGATTTCGAGATCTCGAAATGGCATATCGAGATCTCGAAATGATTTCGAGATCTCGAATTGATTTCGAGATCTCGAAATGGCATTTCGAGATCTCGGAATGGCATAGCTCTCTGCGTATTTTTTTACGAAAAACTGTCCTAAAATCACTATATTTTCTGAAAAATTAAGATATACAAGTCGATTCTGAATACATATCATCATAATAATGCAGAAAACGAAAGAAAAATGAGGAAAACGATTGAAATCAACATACCTTCGATTTTTGGCTCTCAAAATTATATCAACTATCTTCAAAAAAATTTTGAATGTTTTCTCGTACAATGAAAGACAAATTTGTTTGTAAAAGATTTTAATAAATTTCCAACAACCAAGGTTGTTGGAAATAAATGATAAAATAATTATTTCCGATTATGGAAATAACTTTAATAAAGTTGATTTTGTCTTGTAGCCAAAAATGGAAGAAAGAAAAAGACAAAAGTACAAAGTGGCTAGAAAACTTATATTTTTATCCTTGTGGCTATAAAACATAGCAAGTTATTCAAAGTGGCCACTTTTATGTATTCCCACAAAAGATTTTGTCTTTCTAAATGATGGTCAAAGTTGGAGTGAATTTTTTAGGCAAAAAATAGGAAAATAAATTACTAAGATAAATATGATGGCATTTTGAAAAAAATGTGTCATAATTTTATTTTGTTGTCGTTTGCTTGGGACATTATCCCAAACCACTTTTTCATTGCTGTAAAGTTAATAATTAATCACAGTGTTTCAAATATTTTCGGCAATATTATTAAACTAGAGCCATCTTCCCGTCTTTAGTCAAATCAATTTAAGAATTAACAAAAAATAATTAAAAGTTTTTAACATCATAATTTAATTTTCAATATTTGCTTATTTTTGCAATTTACTTTTTTATGTTTATAAAATATTAATTTAGCTTTTTAACATTTTTCTATTTTGCACTTAATACCCAATGTTTACAAAGTTGTATTTTGATTTTTAATATTTTTCAATTTTTACAGATTTAAATATACATTTTATGGGTGAATTGCCGATGCCAATGTTTCTCCCAAGATTTACATTATAAAATAAATTTTAAACATTATTTTTTAAATAAATACTAAATATATTATTTATTAAATAAAGATTAAGTACATTATTTACTAAATTAATATATATTAACTCCATCCCAGTAGAAATGACCCTTTTCTTTCATACGAAAATTAATATTTTATTGTTGAACATAAAAAAATTATTATTTTTAGAAATTGATTAAGTGGGTTGGGATATTATTTAAAAATACATATTATTTTTAATTAAAATATAATTAAATCGGTGAAAAATAATTTTAAAAAAGGGAGGGCACGTGTGGGGTTCTGTTATGACAGTGAAAAATTTCAGCGTCAGAGATGACGACAAAGTCTTCCCGACATACGAGAAACCAAACGTGTCCACTTTACATTTTCACCCTTTTTTTTTTTTAATTTCTTATTCACACAATATTCCATGCTACATTACACTATTTTAATCCACCTATCTATCTTTCTCTTTTATTTCAATTCTCACATTCAAAATATATCAATAAATATTTCTATTTTAAAAAAAGAAAATATATATATACCTTTAAAAAGTAGAGCATATACCACAATTCAGGCTGGTACGATACCAAAAGTTCAATGAATTATTACATTTTCGAAAAACTAATGATTTCATGTCTTTTTTCTAGACTCTCCACTCATAATTTGTGGATTTTGACTGTTTATTTTATTAAATAAAATAAATTTATGTTTTTAAATTGATATCATCAAAAATTAAGGTAAAAAATATATATATATATACAACTATAAAGTACAATGTATTTTAATGATAATATATAAAGTAAAAAAATACTCCCTCCGTCCCAGCAAAATATTTCTTCTTACTAAATCGGGCGCTCCAACTAAATTGGCTCATTTCCAAAAATGACAATCTTTTCACACTTAACAATAAAATATTCATTCCACTAACTCATTCTACACTCACAACTCTTAATTTCCGTGCCGAAAAGAAAAGGGCCTAATAAACCGGGACGGAGGGAGTATAAAATTGTGAACAAATTTAATGTGAACTATTGATTTAGTGTAGATGAAGTGACTCTAAGATAATAAATCTCATTAGCATTTTTTGTGAAATATGGCATGATAGGCATATTTATACTATTATTTAAATTAAATAAGTGTAATCTTTAAGCTAAAGACATCATGTGCTTGTTCAGATGATTATTGTAATAAATAATCATCATTTTAAAATAATACAAATATCATTATTGAATTAATCAAGCATTATCATTCTTTAATATAACTTCATATTAACTTGCGCAAAAATTTAATAATCATAATTCTGATATCCCAATGAATTATTATATAAAATTGAGATTATGTGTTTTATAGTTTGACTCTATCTCTCTAAAATCCTATACTCAGAATCATTCGATCCTTGCAATTAGGGATTATAATTTAGTCCCAAATTCGTGAGATGATTGATAAGTTATAGGTTATGATTATAATTTTTTGCGCCGAAAAACAGAAGGAATTTAACTCAAATAATGGAAGGCCTTACAGATTTGAGTTCAAAATTTAATGGATTAACTCAATCGACTGATTATTTATTTTAGATGTACATTTTTTATAACCAAAATGTATATTTAATATTCGAAAATATATTTCTTTATTAAGTTTAAGTTATATGATTTAATGCAAATAATGTTCAATAGATAATTATGTCCTTAAAAATGATTTAATCATGAAGTTAAAACATATTTAAAAATATTGATAAAATGTTAAGAAGAATTCATATCTTATTGTTGTTCGATGTGTCAAAAATTGTATATAAATCATCAGTTTAGAGTGTCTCTAGATTAGCATATTCCGTCCAAACTTGTAATATTTGTTAGAAGGTCTATCGAGTTGTAATAAAGCCGATCAAGACAAGTTGGATTCAAAATCTAATACACCAGTTTGGACCGCACAAGGAGTTAGAAGAAATTGACTACAAGCTTGGAGCTGACATTTAGAAAAACTAGCTGGCGTCACAAGTTTGCATGCCCAAGTTTCTCAAAGCATTTTTAACCCGTACATAGAGACAAAGATAATAAAGTTAGAGTAATGTCTTACAAGCCGAACTTTAAGAATGAAGATTACTTAAAGTCTGAGACCCTGGTGTGCAATCAGCTGTAATTCCTCGGACTGGCAGAACCATTTTGATAAAAAGCTACAAGTCAACATCCATTGTAAAAAAAGGACGGAGTAGGTACAAAACTTTTGGAAAACCACTATATCCTTCGCAGAGAAGAGAACCGTTGGATTGGGCAGCATCTAAATGACTACAATTTCAAACATCCCCAACTTTGTCTATAAATAGACGAAGTTCATATAGAGAAGAGGTGATGGAACCAAATTGACAAAATAGATCATACTGATCGAACATACAATCGAAGTTACAAAATCTCTGCAAAAAGTGCAAACTCAAGCTTTCAGTCTTCGATGCTTTTCTAAGCTTACACTGTGTCATCTTTGAACATGAGACTCGTATTCTTCTAGCTTGAGTTATTTCTTGGTTTTTTTACTTTCCTAGTAAGAACACAACAATTGATGCCTATCTTCAAGCAGTAACTATCACGGGCATCTTGCCGCTAGTTCGACAATTCTGGGAAGAACACTACAGTTTCCAAATCTGATAAGTTGAAGGAAGCATAGGCATGAACGAGTGAGCTAGTGCACTGTCAGATATTGACATCTACCAACTACCAATAGATTGCAAGTTCATTTATAACTGAAGCTTAGTGATTTCGAGACTCACAGTCTGAAGAGAGTCTGAAGGACTTTTGTGTATGAAACTTTATAAATCCTTTCGCACTTTATTGTTTTATTTATTTTCTTGCAAGGATTTTAAAACTCAACATATTCTAAGTATTGAAGTATATTGGGAAACTGAACTTAACCTTAAACTCACCAAATTATAAGCTTTCTAAAACACAAATTGAAGAGCAACAACCAATTTGTGAAGTAAAGTTTGATTAAACTTATTTATATGTGCACCAACTTTGATATCAACAACAATATAAAATAATTTTTTTAATATTTCAATTGATGTACACATAAGGATCGCTATGCCTAATAGAATAAGTATTATGTATACTTCTTGTTTAAAAAATTGTGTGAGAAAATACAACATTTAACGGTATAAAAAATTATTAAATATTATTGTTGGAGGTCCGGACTCGATCCGACCCGACCAAAGTACTGGATTGGGTTCGAACCATGGGCTAGACCCGTTACCAGCCCAAACACAGGAAGAGTATCCAGTCCGAGCTGGGCAGAATCAAGCATTGAGCAGTTCGAACAGCACCAAAAGGAGTCCGAATCCGCTTCCCACAGCTCGATTTGGTTCGATCTCAACGAAGGAAGAAGCTCGACGAAAGAACGGCGCGCCTCGCCCCCTCGAACATCTCAACGGGCAGACCAACGGCTACTACGCGAGAAGTTCGGAGCTGCCATACTCCACGATCAGCTAACCGCCCCGATAATCGCGGACTCAACCCCGGACCGTTGGTGACGGCGCGGAAACCCTAGGGCTACGAAGACCCCTATAAATAACTCCCCAAACCTCTGTAAAAGGGAGAGGAGAAAAAATTTCAGTACTTTAAGAACATTTGTATCATTTCACCGCAATATATTCTTTTCTTTACTCTCAAACACTCGACGACTAGCTAGCAAAATAATCAGCAACATTTCTTGTATTCCTATTCTCGTTATCATTGTTGTTCGTCTTTCCCTGTAAAGTTTCCAAGTTATCCATAGTTCTCGGGGCTCCGATTATTATTGAAATCGAACCTCAACAATTATAAATAAAAATTAACTACAGGTCATGAGTCCAATGGCTTAACCAAAATATTCAAAAATTAAGGTCAAGATTTTCATTCCGAAAAAATCTTAATACAAATTAATCTAAATCTAATACTCCTTTCGTCCTAAATAAATAATTCAAAAGTGAAATGGCACAATGATGAGTGTAATGAAATTAATATTTTGTTGGTGAGCGTGAAAAAATATGTCATTTTAAAAAAAATGAGACTAATAAATGGGATAGATCGAAAAGAAAATGAGACTAATTAATTATGACGGAGGGTGTAACCCATAACACATTAAAATTCACCTAAAACTCAGATGATTCTTCCGTTTAACATCTCTATTTATCAAAAAGAATGAATGAAGAGGAAAACCACGACAAAAGTTTGAAGCAAGAAAACAATTATATTGTGAATTTCATTAATTATATTGTGAATTTCATTAATTAGAATTGTTTGGGTGTAGTTAGTGGGGGAAGAAGTTGATAATTAAAAGGACTATGTGCTTTAATTGCTGGAATTAAACGACAAGCTGCGTGTGCTTGTCTTGTTTCACTCAACAACAGTTGCACCACACGTGACAATTCTACTTTCATTTAGCGCCAAATTTAGAAAATATTATTCCTACATATTTACTAAAATTTTCATATTAAAATTATTATCAATACTACATAAAAATCTAAAATATTACGAATAAAATGAACAAATTCTGTTTTTTTTTTTTTTTGAATAAGTGTACATTAATCTTAAATTCACACACCCAGATGTCCCCCAAGAGCTTGAACATGTGACCTCTCATCAGAGACAAGGTGTTTTTAACCACTACACTGCCACAACTTCTACTTAAATCCGCAAGTGATTCCAACTCATTTTTCTTGTAAAATCAATACTAATTAATGTGTTGTAGAGCAAAATATTTCAAACTCCATTTATCACGAAAATAAAAAACAAATTTGACTGCCACCCAAATTAATGTTCCTATAAATACGAAATAATGTAAAAATTAATAATTTACAGTATCCGTTGTACAAATATTAAGTAGAATACAGTAGCAGAGTTTTAATATGGGATAATATTCAATTTCATCCCCTTACTATCTGCATAGAGATAAATTAATCATTTAAATTATTTGACTAAATTAAATCCTTCTGAATTTAAATTTAATACTTTTAACTTATAATAAAATTATTAACTTATATTTTATTTTGAAATGTATTATATTTATCGAAGAATTTCGCGTCCCCAAGCTCTAATTACTCGAGACTTTCATTGCATAAAAAATTAAACGAGGAAAAAAAACTGAGGAAAATCTTTCTTTAGCTGTTTTTTTTTAATTATTGGAAATAAAAGCAGATATTATTAGACTTGAGAAAATATATCATATTTGTATTTTGTTTGAGTAGGTCTAGGTCCAATTAATTTCTAAACAAAATATAAACAAATAAATTATAACTGGAAATCAAAATCTTGAATGTTTTTAACTGGAAATTAACTTGCCAACTTCGTGGTCTGATTTCTTACTCGACAATATTTGGATTTTTAAAAGAAGTAAATATATCACGATTATCAACATAAAGCGTAGATCGATACTACACCATTTAGTTTTTTTAAAAATTAGATGATATATTGTTTATAATTTACTCGAATGAGCTTGTAATTAGATGAAGTGGTGGATGAATATAATAAAATTTGGCTTTTTTTTTTAAAATTTTTTACATTAATTTAAACATACAGTTTAAATGTCTTTATAAACGTAGGAATTTATAATTTTTTTTTTTGTACTAGAGTACTTTCAAATTTCAATACTGCCCTATGAAAAAAACATAAAATTAAGTTTTTTTTTTTTTTTTAAAAAAAAAATTGGTGGCTAAATTTGCATTTAATCTCATCCATCCATTTGAGTCATATCTTGATCTCATAATTTTGAATGGACTCATCTCCAGCTCATCTCTTCCCATAAATACTCCCACAACTGAAATTGCATGAGTCTGGACCTCAGCCCCACCGCTTCCCATGGCCATTTCGCCCCTTTTTCTTCTCTTTTCCCTATTCTCCCTCCTCCCTTCTTCTGCCCTTCCTCACCCCGAGTACCGGAAAACCTTCATTATCCGCGTCCACCACGACGCCAAACCCTCTGTTTTCCCCACTCACACTCACTGGTACGAGTCCTCTCTGAGATCTGTCGCCTCCGCCGACACGCCGCCTTCTGGACGCCTAATCCACTCCTACGACACCGTTTTCCATGGCTTCGCTGCGCAGCTGTCGGCGATTGAGGTTGAGAAGCTCAAGGCCTTGCCTGGGGTACTGGCTGTGCTGCCGGAGCAAGTCAGGCACGTGCACACCACTCGCTCCCCGGAGTTCTTAGGGCTGAAGACCGGTGACAATGCTGGATTGCTGAAGGAGTCGGATTTCGGGTCGGATCTTGTTATCGGAGTTATCGATACGGGGATCTGGCCGGAGAGGGAAAGCTTCAATGATCGGGATTTAGGTCCTCGTCCGGCGAAGTGGAGAGGCGAATGCGTTGCTGGTGAAAGATTCCCTGCAAATTTGTGCAACCGGAAATTGATTGGAGCGAGGTATTTCTGCAACGGGTACGAAGCGAGTAATGGGAAAATGAATGAAACTGTGGAGTTTCGATCTCCCAGAGACTCCGACGGACACGGCACTCACACAGCTTCGATTGCCGCCGGGAGGTATGTATTTCCGGCTTCGACTCTCGGCTACGCTCGCGGCGTGGCGGCTGGTATGGCGCCGAAGGCGCGCCTAGCCGCTTACAAAGTCTGCTGGAACGCCGGCTGCTACGATTCTGACATTCTCGCTGCGTTCGACTCCGCCGCAGCCGATGGCGTCGACGTCATCTCCCTGAGCGTCGGGGGAGTGGTGGTGCCGTACTATCTCGACGCTATTGCAATCGGAGCTTTCAGCGCTTCGAACGCCGGAGTTTTCGTCTCTGCCTCCGCTGGCAACGGCGGCCCCGGCGGATTGACGGTCACGAACGTCGCACCGTGGGTGACCACTGTCGGCGCCGGGACAATCGACCGCGATTTTCCGGCAGCTGTCAAGCTCGGGAATGGAAGACTGATTTCGGGCGTGAGCATCTATGGCGGTCCAGCGCTGTCGCACGATAAGCTCTATCCGTTAATCTACGCCGGGAGCGAAGGGAGCGATGGATACTCTTCTTCCCTGTGTTTGGAGGGATCGTTAAACCCCGATGTGGTGAGAGGGAAAATCGTATTATGCGATAGAGGGATTAATTCCAGAGCAGCAAAAGGCGAAGTGGTGAAGAAAGCAGGCGGAGTTGGAATGATTTTAGCCAACGGAGTTTTCGACGGCGAGGGCCTGGTGGCGGATTGCCACGTGCTTCCAGCGACGGCAGTTGGCGCGGCGGCGGGGGATGAAATCAGAAAATACATCCAATCAGCTGAAAAATCGAAGTCTCCGGCTAGGGCCACGATTCTATTCCGCGGAACGCGGCTGCACGTGGCGCCTGCACCGGTCGTTGCATCGTTCTCCGCCCGCGGACCTAACCCAGAGACGCCGGAGATCTTGAAACCCGATTTGATCGCACCGGGCTTGAATATCCTCGCCGCTTGGCCCGACAATGTCGGGCCCAGCGGCATGCCATCGGATAAGCGAAGAACAGAGTTCAACATACTATCGGGGACTTCAATGGCGTGCCCTCACGTCTCGGGGCTCGCCGCCTTGTTGAAGGCGGCGCATCCAGAGTGGAGCCCGGCCGCAATCAAGTCGGCCTTGATGACCACGGCGTATAACCAAGACAGCCGCGGCGAGACAATGCTGGACGAATCCACCGGCAATTCATCAACCGTGATGGACTACGGGGCAGGTCACGTGCACCCTCAAAAGGCCATGGATCCCGGCCTAGTTTACGACATCAGCTCCTACGACTACATCGATTTCTTGTGCAACTCAAACTACACAATCAAGAACATTCAAGTAATAACGAGGAAGGAGGCGGATTGCCGCGGCGCCAAGAGGGCCGGCCATGTAGGGAACTTGAACTACCCAACATTGACCGCAGTGTTCCAACAATATGGAAAGCATAAGCTGTCTACACATTTTATCCGAACCGTGACCAATGTGGGCGATCCGGATTCCATCTACACCGTGAAAATCCAGCCACCAGCCGGGGTGGTGGTGACGGTGGAGCCAGAGAGGCTGGCATTCCGGAGAGTGGGGCAGAAGTTGAATTTTCTAGTGAGGGTGCAAACGGAGGCGTTGAAGCTATCTGCGGGCAGCTCGGCCGTGAAGAGCGGGTCGATCGTGTGGTCGGACGGCAAGCACGACGTGACCAGCTCAGTGGTTGTGACATTGCAGCAACCCCTTTGATAAAAAACTCTTGAATGCATGAAGGGGTTGTTGCTTGGTGCTTGTTGGAGTTTAATGTATGATATTGATGGGAATGAAAAATGTGGGATCTTTCTCCTCAAGAAAGATGGGTAAAGTTAGTGTTTAAATTCTTGATGATGGTGTGAGATGTGAAAATCAAGAATGTTTCTTGTAAAGAAATGGAAAGTGTTTGGGCTGGTGTACAAGGTTATAAAAATGTGATCAAATTCCGAAATTGCAATTCATACACCGCTACCTAATTTTTACATATAAACTCGAGAATTCAATGTGGAATTTTTTGTGTTCAAAATATGGCAAGTTTTGGTCAAGCATAGGTGTCAGTGTGGGAGGTTTTTTTAACCATCATTGCACAAATGTACTTATAAGGATAGGATAAGATGAGTATAAAAAATAAAACAATTATAAAAAAAATTAGTTGGGTTATTTAAGAAGAGAAACAAAGATTTGAAATGAGAAAAAAAAATAGAAAAATGAGAGGCACATGTGGGGGGCAACAGCAAGTAATTTGCTGAAGGTGTAAAAGCTGGATTAAAATAGAGACAGTGATGAGGTGGCCCACTTCACATTTCTGCACATTTTCTCCATCATTTCATTTAGAACAGATTCTAGTTCGAAACTTTCAAACTTTTTACATCCCAATCAAAACCTAAATAAATAAAAAACAATCCTTCATTCAAAGATGGTTATGTACATCAAAATTTCCATAAATTAATACTCTTTAAATTAATAAATTTTATTATATACTCCCTTCGTGTCAGTAG
Organism: Plectranthus barbatus; assembly: GCA_026898455.1. NCBI lineage: Eukaryota > Viridiplantae > Streptophyta > Magnoliopsida > Lamiales > Lamiaceae > Plectranthus > Plectranthus barbatus. The sequence continues at coordinate 122,121 of JAPKLW010000146.1, forward strand.
AATAGACACTCTTAACAAATTGAGCATCTCAATTAAATTGGCTCAGTTCTAAAAATGACAAATGTTTTACATTCAACAATAAAATATTAATTTCATTTGCACTCACAGTCTTTAATTCCAGTGCCGAAAAGAATATGGCCTATTTAATTGGGACGAAGAGAGTAATAAAATTTTTCAGTCCTCACTTAGACTAGTATAAAAAATTAGCAAATTCGATAAAATAATAAATTAATATTTTTTTGGAGACCCCTTTATAGATATAGAAGTCCCAACAAAATTATAAATTAATAATTCATAAAAAATTACAAATACTACTTTGGTAGTTTGCTAAAATATGAATTTATTGTAATCTGTTTCTTTTTTTAATTCAAATCAAATTCAACTTCATCTCTAATTTTCCTAATTGCACTCACAAGTTCCGGTGTTGAGATCTCCAATTACAATATAAAGCAATGAAGAGTTGTTGTCGCATTCAATGCTTCCTTTCGCGTGACCTTAATACATAGATACATGAATATACGTATTTTGTTAGTTACACGAATCAATACATAGTTTCTGACTTTTTTTTATTAATTACGATCAACTTAATAGATACTTGTAAATTCATGAATAAAATATTATATTCAATTAGTTTAACTTGTAATATTTATTTCTTATCAAAATTATATTTTCTGAAAATCTCTTTAAATTAATAAATTATTAATTTATCGATATAATAATATGCTTATAAATTAATGGAATTCCCTAGTTCCATGTATATTACTCCATCTATCCCAGTTTAATTGTTCCACTTTCATTTTTCGTTTGTCTCAGTTCAATTGTTCAATTACTAAAGAAAGTAATATTTTCACACTCAATTTATTCTACATTTATATTCTTAAATTATTATGTCTGGTCAACCCGGGACAATTAAGTCAGACGGAGGGAGTAATTTATAGGGGTTTCTAGGAGTGCAATTTCATTTAATATTGGTGAAATGTGATATAGGTGGAGACTTAGCTTTAAATTACGTTGACTAGTAGTAAAAATTAAAAGAACAATAATTACAACATTGAATGGAGCTAATTTTGTTGGCTTGAATTCGTGTGCTTCTTTTATGATTCCACTACTCATCATCCACTCTCATTTTGCCGACACCCAATCATGATCTTCCTTTTCTAACCCACTCTATTCAATTCACTTTCAAATTCATGTATCCATATTTTTTCCCCATCATTTTCCACTTCATTAATTGTAACAATGATAAGATTTTCTTATATAAATACAAGAAAATAAATAATTATAAATATATAATTGACTAATTATAATGAAAAGCAATTAAATACTATATATTTGTGTATTTGAATTCCATCAAAAGAGAGAGAACCTAATTCTTATGGTGAATAGGGTATAAGTTAGAATCTTTCCTACATGTAAATACAACTTTTTGTTGACCTTTAAAATCCTATAAACCATCAAGGCCCGATTTTCGAGGCCCAGCCCGAATATCTTTTTTCTGTAAATAGAGTCGGCCCAGCCCGTTTAATTAGTTGCAAGGCTTTTGGGCCACCTCAAATAATTATTTTCATATTTGGCAACCAATAGAAACTTATGAATACTACTTCAAAATGGGCAGCTTAGTTTCTAAATTCACAATCTCATAATAGTTAGATTTAACTTGAATGATGAATTGTGATTAGAAGATTTAAAAAATGCTATTCTATAAAAATATAGAAATTACGAGGGCACGATGTGGGGATACAGTAGATTTGGAGAGTCAGGTCTCAAATTCGGGCACAAGTAATTAAAGTATCTTGTTTATGATCGATAGATAAATCATGAATTTGAGTTATATATAATTAAAACATTTAAGATGAGATTTAAATTAATGCCTCTTGTATTACGAAAAAGATAGGAGAGTCGGACTCTGAACTTTTAAATAAAAATTGGAGTCAACAAAAAATCAACTCAAAAATATGAATTGGGATTGTTCTAGTCATTCAGGTTGTGAATCATGTTTAATTAAATAAAGCTTAGTGGGAATTGAATAAATCCAAATATAATTTTACAACTTTATATCACCCTAAAATCAGGAATAGTTAGTTTTTTTTTGTTTTTTGTTTTTTTTTACTCCAATGATCTGAAATGGAAAAGGCGACATTAAAGTTCGTAAAAAGCTTTGAATAATTTAATTGTGTAATTTTTAGATCCCAGTTGGTAAGTAGAATCATTTTGTCTTTTGTGGTGGAGATGGCTAACAATTTTTTATTTTTTTATTTAGGGTAAAAGGGTGGGTCAATTATTTAATCATGGAACCTATTTCATTATAAAAAAAAAAAGAATTATTATTGATTTCATGGTTTCAAGTTGATGTAGGCTACTTGCCTAGTTGCCTTCGTTTTTATCAAAACAAAAACTAGATACATTCATTCACTCACTCTTGTTTACTAATTATTGTATTATATATTCTGTCAATTGATTGAATTTAAATTGTTAATGAATTTATATTTTCCTATATACTCCCTCTCTCCCGCTACAATAGGCCCTTTTCATTTTGACACATTAATTCCGGAGCTAGTATTTAGTAGCTAATTGTGGTTAATAATAAAATTAAATAAATTAATTATGATTGCTAATTTTATTATTAACCACAATTAGCTACTAAACACTAGCTCCGAAATTAATGTGTCAAAATGAAAATGGCCTATTGTAGCGGGACGGAGGTAGTATATTACAATTAGAAATTTTAAAAATTAATAATACATGATTTTATTTAGTTTGTTGGGTTTGGCAAACCCTCCCATATCGGAGAAACAATGATGAGATCCCTTGTACATAAGAGTCCACCCAACTCCATTAGTATGAGGCCTTTTGGGTTGATACCCAAGAACAAAACCGTGAGATGCCCAAAACGGACAATATCATACTAATATCGAGTTAAAATTTATGTTAAATATGAATATTGAACAAAATATATAGAAGAATTTATGTTGTTAGAATAAAATATAAATAATTTGTAAAATTTATATGAAGCAAAATATATATGGTATAAATAATAATGTAAGTATTTAAAACTAAAACATTAGATTAAATACGACAATGAAAAATAGAACATGTTGAGATATTTAATACTTTGATAATAATATTAGAGAGAAATAATGGGGTTATTATACATTGTTTTGGACATGTTTTGGATTCTTTTGTGATATGATGTTATTTTGTATTATTAAAGTTTATTTAAATATTAAAATTAATTATTAGTTTTTTAACAATTAATATTACGTAATATTGTTGCTTACGGAATTTGAGTAATTACGATAAATTGTTGTGACAAGATATATGGATAAGACAACACTTGAAAAATGGGCATGTGGCTTAATCTTTTTTATTACTAGAAACTTCATATGATATACATATAATTAATTAGTTTTTCCCAAAATTAAGATTAGCATTTGTCTGCTCAAAAGGGTATATTAGTTATTAATTGGAACAGGACAGCCGTCCATTTTATCTTTTGGAATCAAATCAATCACTCAAATTAAAATATTTTATTTTTTTAAAAAATTTCAAATTGTGGACAAAACTTCACGAAAATGGTCATGATTTAATAGTATTTTATTTAAATACGAATCTTAGTTTCTAATTATCATCAAAAAAAATAATTATCATCAATAATAAGAGTCACAATTAGAAATGAAGAAAATGGTCCCTAATTTAGATATTAGTAGTTAGGCAAAAACTTGCGTTAGACAGGCCTAAACGGTTTAGGCGGGTTTTATCCTATCCAAATGAGTTGACACATCCCAAATAGGGTTTATTAATCCCAATTAGGGTATATTATATGGGTTTGGGCTTGGGTTAATGGATAAAACCCGTCTAAATCGTTTAGGCCTGCCTAACCCAAGACCTTCTCTAGTAGTTAAAGTGTTTTGTTTTTATGTTCAATGCATCTAAAATTAAAGTTATACTGGGGATATTAAAATATAATATAAATGAATATATTTTTTAATTAAATAAAGAAAGAAAATTTGTCTAAGGTCTTCAAAATTGGTCAAATCTACAATTAAGTATATTAATTCAGCTTTGAGATTGTCCGAATCACTTGATGATGTAGATTTTAGGGTGTTTTTTTTGTTGGGATAGGCCTTACGGTTCAATTTTAATCGACTTCTTAAAGGACTAATTAACCAATGACACCGTAGCCTGTGAAGCCTAACTATCCACTCACACCAGCCCTAAGCCTGGTGGATCAGAGTCGCCACCGACCCTGCCTCCGGGTTAGTAACGATCCCACGACGAATTCGCCACCAATGAAAGGTCACGCTCAACCACATAATTTGACAACGCAAGACCGTTGTTAACCCTAACAAATCCCAAAATATGTGGGTGGTTGAAGGATTCTTGGGAACTACAAAAAATACTCTAGGGTTAGTTAACGCACGATCCTGTACCTGGATCATTGCTTCCGAATTACAAGTTTGCTTGCTATTTATGTTATTGCTTACTCTCAGGGGCGGCACTACCTTAAGGCTCACGGGGTCGGCCGCCCCCACGACGTTTCGAAATTTTTTTATATATACATGTATTTTTTTTAAAAAAAATAAATTTATATAGTATCGACCCCACAAAATTATGATCGAGCCCCCACAATACTCGAGCTCTACATCCGCCCCTGCTTACTCTTCTGCTGCATCTACTTGATTTATTATCATCTACTTTCTAATAATTTTATGTTTAGTATTTAACTATTATATTTATTAATATTAACAATTATTATTATGAAAATATAATACTATACCTTCTATATATATTAATATTCATTATGGTGTATCGTATAACATTACATTATTAATTATTTAAAAAATATATATAAAATAGTTGAAAAATGATAAGATAGAACTCAGTGTTGACGTCAACAACACGCTTGTCACATGTTATTACATTATTATAGCTGGTGACAACGTTTCAAGTCGCAGAAATGGTACAAGCATTTCTAGCTAATAATTTTTTATCTAAGATTTTTCATTAATTTCATGGATTTTTATATTTATTTTTAAAAAGGATGTCCTCATTTATATATTAAGTATTATCATGATTAAGTACATGAATTAATTAAGTCAAGAAAGTTCAATCTCTAGTTCATTGGCCGAGAAATTTGTGCAGTAAAGAGTACTATATGATGAATTGTTGTAGAGATACTCCGATAAGTATGAAAAATACCTTAGATGTACAATTTTTTTGTGCCTTTTAAGCAACTTCGTAAAGGTCTCTCGGTATCAGATCTTTATACCATGGTTTTTGCTTCAAATTATTTCAGGATAATTTTTTATGTCAATAACTTGGGATAAAAATTAGTAACGAAATAAAAATATAATATGAAAACCATAAAAAAATTATATATGAATACCATAAAGTATAAAGTAGTCGGGTTTAATGATGCAATCATAGAAACTGTCACATTATTTAATTAAGTTTTCAACCTAGTCCATTCCACGTGGCAGACTCATTAGAGAGTGAGAAAATTTATAAGGGAAGAAAGAAAAAGAAACAGATTGTGGCAAAATCTAAAAGTGATTAATAAAACGAGTCGATTAAAATTAGGCGGATGTATTCTTTTTGACTCATCAGTTCATGAACAAATTCGTAAATTGTTATTATCATAAAATATAAAAGTATTAACTATATAAATTAATATTTAATAATTTAAGAGTAATAAATATGATCAATCTTTGGTTAGTTTTATAAGTTATTAAAAATTTTAAATTTGAGTAAAATATATTTTTTTCAATGAAATAAGAGATATTTTAAATATAATCTAAGTTAATTATTTAAATTCGACTAGATATCAATTAAGTTCATATAATTCAAAGTATTTGATTAAAAAACTTGAAGCTTGGACTTAATAATAACAAGATAAACTTGAGTAGGGTACGATTCGACTCACTCAATTCGATTACACTTCTAATAATATGTATCATATAATTGGTAGGAAAGAAACAATTATTAATGTTAATTGTGTTATATAGGACTCAAGATATTTTGATTTTCATGCTAAAAATGTCGAAATCAAATCTAGATTATATGCATAATGTTTTGTTTTTGTTTTTCTAATACTTATTAATTCTACAATCATGCTCTAGCTTACCAGTTTTTGCTTATATTTTTCTTAATTTATTATTTTTATTTAATAGCTTGATACCGTATGTAGATATCGTTATATACGTTCGAAGAGATTAAAATAAAATTATTTAGCCATGTTAAAAAATAAATCAGAGGATAAATAAATATTAGTAAAATTACATCATACTCTATTAATTTTTTTTTACAAAATATTAATTATGATGAGTGATGACAGCATAAAACATACTGTAATTCACAAAGATATTTTTCTATGGCATTTGATGAAATTCTAGATTTTTATTCCATTCCCATATAGTCTCATCAATCAATATCTTCATAATTAATAATTGAAGTTTTCCAAAAATAAACTGATTTGGGAAAGTTCATGAAGTTCCTATTGATTGTATAAATAAATAAAATGATTTAAAAAACTTATAATTAATATATTTATTATTTAATTAATAGTACCTATTGACTGCATAGGTAGGGGTGTAATCGAACCGAGTCGAGTCGAGTAGTGCCGTGCTCAAGTTTAACTCATTTAGTTTCGAGTCGAGCTTCGAGCTTTTTTATCGAATACTTTGATGTTCACGAACTTTTTCGAGCTTTAATCGAGTCTAAACGAACTTTCTAATTTTAGAATATATTTTAAATTTTCATTATTATTTTGAAGAAAAAAATTATTTATTCCAAAATTATTATCATATTCATGCTCAAATTCTTAAATTTTTCATTATTAGAAAGATTTATCATTATTGTAACTCTTAAATCATGAAAATATTATTTTTATAAAAGTAATTATTTTATATTTCTTACTAATTTTAGCTAACGAGCCTGCTCACGAGCTTACGAGTCGAATACTATGATGCTCAAGTTTGGTTCGTTTACTAAACGAGCTTTACTAAACGAACTCGAACGAGCTTTTATCGAGTCGAGATCCGAGTAGCTCACGAATAGTTTGATTCATTTACACCCCTATGCATAGGATTAGTGTTACGTTTTAATGATTTAAAATAATACACTTATTTATAAATGATAAATTCCAGGAATAACGCAAGGGCATTTAAGTCAAATCAGGTGAATCAGTAATTACAGTCTGGTGTAGGGGCAAAAGCGTCAGAAAATTTCACGCCACCTCGTTCCTCACGATTTCTCACCTTCCTCTTTTTGATAGCCTCGAAAAGCTGCCTTTCTCTTCCAACCCCCACTACATATACTCCAATATTTTCTCCTAAATTTTCATTCACAAAATCGATTATTTCTCGGAACGATTGAAGGAAAAAGCTAGTGCAAAATGTGTGGTGGAGCTATGATATCGGACTTTGTGGCGCCGGCCAGCCGGTCGTCCACCCGGCTGACGGCGGACTTGCTGTGGGGCAGCGCCGCCGCCGGCCTCAACAAGAAGAAGAGTCGGGGGAGCTACCACTCCAAGCCGCTGAGATCTGCGCCGATCATCCATTTGGAGGATGATTTCGAGGCTGATTTTCAGGACTTTAAGGATCACTCCGACGATGAAGATGAACTCGATGTGAAGAAGCAGTTCGCTTTCTCGGCTTCGAAGAGTTCTGGTTTTAAAGGTAATGGTGAATGTTCTTGTGGTTTTACATCTGCTTGTTTGATTTTAATGTGGTCAAACTTCCATTTCTGGAATGAAGTTATGGTTTTTCATTCTTGTTTCCAATTAAATGTGTTTTTTAAGGTATTACGTCTGCTTGTTTAATTTTAAGTGTTTTGTGTGTAGCTCAACTTTCTAGTTAGAAATTGATTTTGGTAAGAAGGTTTTATTTTGACTGTTGTTTGATTTAGTTTTGAACATCCTGATTGAATCGAATGGTATTGCTTGCCTAGTTATGAAAACTTGTTTTCACGAATCACGGAGTCCATTTCTGTTGCGTGATGTTGTTAGCTTGTAATTATTGAAAACATCTTGTATCCGAGATAAATTCATGATTTTGATGCAGCGGCCGGCTGTTCCTCCATGATTTTGTTTGTATGGGGTGATTAATTGTATGGTTGGATTTGTGTAATACAAATTTCAATAATCAATAGCATCGATTGTTTTTTTTCCTTTTTCGTTGAACGTATATCTTTTCAATTCAATCTTGTTCTCTATTTGATGTTTGTTGTCCATTTTTACTTTTGTTGAAGGTATGGCATCTATGGACGCTGCTGAATCTGATGAGGAGGCGGACAAGTCATCAAAAAGAAAGAGGAAAAATCAGTATCGAGGAATCAGACAGCGCCCATGGGGAAAATGGGCAGCTGAGATCCGCGACCCTAGGAAAGGGGTTCGGGTGTGGCTTGGTACTTTCAACACTGCTGAGGAAGCTGCTAGGGCTTATGATGCTGAGGCTAGGAGGATCAGGGGCAAGAAAGCTAAGGTGAATTTCCCTGAAGATGCTCCGCCTGCTGCCTCGAGATGTACTGTTAAGGTGAATTCATGTCAAGAGATCCCCAAGGAAAACCTGGAATCAGTTCAGCCCAATGCGAATGCAAGTCTCAGTTTCATGAACATGATGAACAATGACTACTATGATTCATTTGGTGCCATTGAAGAGAAACCACAGATGAAGCCTTTCGGCTATGCGGACACCTACCCTACTGGTGATGAGAGCGGTCTAAACCCACTCACGCCTACTGATGGTGCAAATGTCTACTTCAGCTCTGATCAGGGCAGCAATTCGTTTGATTGCTCAGAGTTTGGATGGGGTGACAGCTGTGCGAAAACTCCAGAAATATCGTCTGTTCTCTCAACTGTTCTCGAGGATGAACAAGCTCAGTTTGTGGAGGATGCAAGCCCAGCGAAGAAAGCTAAGACAAATCCTGAGAATCTTCTGCCCAACGATGAGAACGCTGCAAACAAGCTCTCTGATGATTTATCAGCATTTGACTCCCAGATGAAGCTCTTTCAGATGCCATATCTTGATAACAATTGGGATGCTACACTCGATGCTTTCCTTAATGGAGATGCAACTCAAGATGGTGGGAATGCAATAGATCTTTGGTCTTTTGACGATGTTACAGCCATGATGGGCAGTACGTACTGAGGTTGCTCAGCGCATTCTTGCCTGCTGTTCTGTAAATAAGGCTGCATGTTAGTACTTTACTTGTACATGCTATTAGTCACTTTGCTTAAACACAGTTTCTGTCGAGAGGAAAATACAGAGACCAATTTTTTTGATCCCTTTTGCTTGTGTTTTTTTCTAGGTGGGTGTGTTGCTGGTGATCAAGGACGGCAAATGCTTAAAGCCATTGTATGGTGTTTTACTAGGGTCAGCTTAATGTGCTGTGCATAGGTAACTAGGTCAAATTTGTATTCTGAACTTCATTTGATGAATGATTTTGAAATATTATGCCTGTATGGATGATTTACTATATTTTGTTTATTCATGGCATCAAATCATCTCCAGAGAAAGAGCTAGAGCTGGGAGGCATCTTTCAAAACCTGCTTTCTGGTTCGCTCTATTCATATCCAGCATTATATGTTATACTGTATGTGAGCTGTAAATTTGCTTAGTTTTGCTTCAAGGGCTTCCCTCCTTCCATGGCAGTCCCATTGTTTGTCGTTTATCTTCATATAAAATTATCTTCAATAATTTTGGGATGAGGATTGGCTGGTTGTTGAAATGATTAGGCCGTGGGATTTTATATATAGCTAGTTGTGGGGGAAGGTGGATACAGCTCCAATCATTTTATTTGAATTGCTATGGTGTGATTGAGTATCATATTTGGCAACTAGTTAAGCATTGTTAGTGGTAGGTGGGGGCTTTGATGAGGAAAATATGTCTCTCCAATGTTTGGAGGGGCTGTTTCTCTGTTGCTAGTCAGCAAAATAGGTGGGAAAAGAATAGTGATCACGAACTCACGAATCGAATATATCGAATATTATATTATTGGCATGTGATTAATTTTTCATGCGAAAATCAAGAATCTTGTTTTTTGACCATTTGGTTTTTACATGTCTAAGTTGCTGAACGGTTTTAACGCGTTTAACGTGTTTTAATTCTGTTAATTAATGGATTAGGTAGTGAATGTTGACCATTTCTACCAAATCTGACCACTAAATTCCTACCTCATTAGCCTAAAAACATTATTTTTATTTGTTAATTTTTGTTGACCCTTTAAACTTTAGGGGATGAATCTTCTTTGCTTTAAACACAAGCATAAAGCAATAAAAAATGGAAAGCAAATATTCATGAAGTCAATTCTTTCTTCCAAAAGCCATTGTTTCAGAAAGCTTCATGTACAAACATAAAGCTACGTAGAAAAGAAACTTCATAAAAAAACTCCCAAATAATTTGCAGCAAGAAAAGAATAGTAGTAAAGATAAATCCATACGAAAAACATCACATTCCTTTTCTACATTAAAACCCTCAAAACAAACCATTAAGACATCACAAAACTCCCCAAGAAAATGAAGAATTGTGCCCCAAATGTGGAAACAAACATCTTCATCTTGTCAGGATCTAAACATCCCATTCTCCTACACCAAGACTCTCTTCTTCCTCTCCCTCTTCATTTTCTTGATAATCTTCATCGTCGGAGTTCCTCTTCTGTGCATTTTCTTGATCTTGAAGCCCAAGATGCCCGGTTTCTCTCTCGAAACGGTCAATGTAGATTCCTACAAACTCGACCTCAGCTCCCAAAACCTCGTCGTTTCATCCGTTCTCTCTCTCAACTTGAAGGCTGAAAACCCTAATAAGGTTGGCCTAAGCTTTGAACCTTCTAGGTTTTATGTCCTGAGCCAAGGGCTGGTGGTGGGGTTGATCAGAATTCCCGAGTTTCATCAGCCCCCACTCAGCAAAAACGTGAGCGTTCAAACGCGCGTGCTTTTTGAATGCGTGAACGTCAGTGAAATCATGGAGAGAGATTCGAGAAAATACGAGTCGTCCAAGGGAGCTTTCGATTACGATATAAGAATACTAGGCGATGTTGGAGCCCATGTTCGGATCTTCAACATCGCCCTGCCAAAGATCAAGGTAATACTCGACTCAACTCGATTCGAGACTGTATATTTTGAGTACGCGTATCTTCTAATCACAAACTTGCTGTTTTGTTATAAGGTTGCTTTGGATTGTGGCATAAATGTAAGCCAGTCGAGATTATCATTTAGCAATATCGAAGTTTATAGCACGAGATTGATTCCTAATCAATTGGTACCATCAATTCTCAATTTTATTATTTAAAAAAAAAAAAAAAAAGATTTGCGTTGTCTCTAATTAGAAATAATTTTTGTGGGATGAATTTGCAGATTTCGTTTCCTCTCAACTCGCAAACTGTGACCAAGAAATGCTCCTTGGCTATATTACTATAGCCATGCTTTTCAAGAATCATAGACTTGCATGTAGCAGATTATTGTTGATAATTCTTGTACATGTATGTGTATATATATGTATATATAGTAGAAATTATATTTTGTATAATATATTGCATATATATTCTGGTTCTTGCTTTTGGTTTACAGAGAAATCAAATTCTTCTGCCCATGTGTTTAGGGAAAATCAGCTTCTCTCCATGCCATAGTTTTTAATCACATGATATGAGAATGATGGAAAACAAAATTAATTAATTTACTTTTTCTATACTTCATTAGAAGATTGATTTATATCGTATTAAAAAACAAGAAGGAACACAATTCAAATTTTAGTGATTGGATATTGAATTCAAACTTTATCAATATTGCCTGGATGAGTTTGTGTATAATGCTCAAACAAGATCATTCGAAGTTAGCCACGTTATTCAACATGTTGCTATGAATAGCAAATATTACAATCTCATTTTGTATAGTTTTAAAATTCCTTACATTCCAATGAATTCGTTTTATTCACATATCACCTCTGCTCAACTAACGAAAGTGTTACGGGAATTAGTACTCATGTCTTGTGCTTCTTTGCACCGACGATCACTCCCTCCTCCGACACCTGATTCTTTACATTGTGATTGCATATTACAACCGCCTCGAACAGCACGTAACGAATTTGAATGTGCAAAATATGAAATGCAGTAACCTTAAGCTCTACTATCATCCACCTCTGGTAGTGCTGCAAATCAAATTCAAAAAACAGTTAGTCTCATACGGTGGTTTTCTTTCCTCGTAAAATAACAAGCCGGTTTTATAAGGAGAAGTCAGTTTCTGAAGTTTTTAGAACTTCAAAGTTAGTTGATTAGAGTGAGAGTGAGAATCACTTACGGATTGCTAAATAAACGACCGTTTCAACTTTGAAGTTGGGAGTTTCCAAGCTTTTTAGTTCATCGTCTTCAACTGTAACTCCAACGGCAAACGACAGTTGATCATCCCCTTGTAACTCCTCTTGTTCCTCAACTATCTTCTTCGCCGACTTCACCGCCGATTCGCTGCAAAAATCCAATGTAATTGATCTGAGCGTCGGAATTTCACCAATTTCCGTTGGAATCTCCTTCAACTCTGTGAATGAGTGTAGAGAGAGTTTCTCAAGAACTGGAAAGTGGGAGCTCTCTTCCATCACCCAGTTTTCCAGACCATGGCAATCTTTCATTTCCAAGAATCTCAAGCTTTGGAAATGGCCTTCAATGGTCTCCCACGTGCGTGTTACGAAGCACCCGCCTTCGAGAACAAGCTTCTGAAGAAAGGGTAAGGAACCCATCTCCTCCAACGCCTCTTCCCATTGGAAGCTTCCAGAAACTAGCAGAGTCAGCTTCTTGAGAGAGTGCGGGAATGTGAGATGCCCACTTGGGATTTCTTCATCGCAGTAGAGATACAAGGATTCCAATCTATGTAAACGCTCAAGATTGCTGCAGGGATAGTAATGATCACTAGTACTACTACTTCCTTTTATTACAACTGAAAGTTTCTCAACATTGGGAATTCTCTCGACCACATCTTCACTCAATTTGAGATTTCTTACCACCTTGAGCGTCTGCAGATTCTGCATGACGACGACGTCGGCAGGGGGGTCGGGGAGGTACACTCCTTTCAATTTGAAATGGACGTGCCTGAGTTGGGCCATCTTCCAAATCTCAACCGGCGCAGCCACAGCTTCGGAGAAGGCAACAACCAGTGTCTGTAGATTCCAAAGGAGGCTGAATGAAGAAGGGAATCCCAACATGGGATCTTGTCCCACAACAAAGTATCTCAAGTTCACTAAATTCGCAACATCTTGTAGTAAAAAGCACTCTTTTTTCCCGAGTTTTAATTTCGGTGATTTTGTTGAGAAACTGATGTAACTCTTGTTTCGCATAATGACTCTGTCATATGCTTGCAAGATCCTCAGCAATCGAAAGCTGAGAAAAGATTGAACCTCGTTATTATCATCACATATAAAGGAACGAGCATGAGACATAGATTCCAAGTCATGACCAACCAGTTTGGAAACAACAATGCGCCGGTGTTGTTTCATCCTATGCTGTCCCAAGATATGATAAAACCCTTGTTTATGAGCTTCTCTCAAGCAGAGATCTCTCACCAAATCATGGACACTGCAGCTTTTTATGTTTCCATTAGAGCCAAACTCTCGAACTTGGACTAGGTTTCTATCAACCATCTCCTTCAAGCATTCTTTCGCAACTGTTTCCAAGCTTTTGCCACTGGCTGGTTTCAGAAACCCTTCAGCAACCCATAGCTTGATCAGTGTTGAGTCTTCCTCAAACACTCCTAGATATAGAAAACATGGCTTTAGATGGAGAGGCAAATGGTTATAGCTTAGTTTCAATATTTTGAAGCAATAATCATTGTCCACCAAATTCACCACTGAGCTCAAATGCTCCCTTATATACTCCCAACATTCTTGTGTCTGCTCCAGTCTCTCGAGGAGGCCTCCTATCACGACGATTGACAGAGGAAGTCCTTTGCAGTTGTGCACAATCTTCATCCCAATTTCCTCCAATTCAAGAGGGCAACTAATTCCCTCTCCAAACACAGTTTTGGAGAACAAAATCCAGCTGCTGACCTCATCTAGACATCTCATTTTGAGGCTGTAATCATTCTTGTTCAATCCATGACCCAAACTCGATAGCCTAGTTGTCACGACCACGCGGCTGCCATTGTTGTTGTCGGGAAAGAACTTCCGCATGCTGTCCCATGCCTCCATGCTCCACATATCATCCATCACAATTAGAAACCTTCTATGCCACAGATACTGCTATTCCTAATTCATCATCTTCACTTTTTTCACTCAACCCTCCCTCATCGAGCTGAGAAACAATTTGGAAAAGGATTTCTTTGGTGTGATAGTTTTGAGATATTGTAGTCCAAGCATGAATGTCAAAATGCTCTTGAATTAGTGGCTGTGCATAAACATGCTTAGCAAGAGTGGTCTTACCGATTCCGCCCATACCCACAATCGGTATGATCTGCCGGTGAAGTTCTCCTCCGGTGAGCTTATCCATGAGTTCGAGCACCACGTCATCAGCCACCATGATGCTACTTGATCTTAAGGAACCGCGAGACGAGTCGACGTTTCTCAACTCCGGAGCTTGAGCAGTACTTCTCTCAGTACTCATGATCTCCACCACTTCTTTCTTGATCGAATCCATTTCCTCCATCACCAGCTCCACGTACTGATAGAAGCTGATCCGACTGATTTCATCATCGAGCTGAATAGTGTCGACTATATAGGACTCGATCACATCTTCAGCTGCATGTGCTGCTTCTGCAATGCGACTCTCCAAGGGATCAGCTTCGTCGCTGTCGAAAATAGGGGGGTTATAGCCTTCTAGAAACTCTTGGAAGAAGGTGAGTGTTTGAGTGAGGGATTGAACTTGCTGTTTGTCAAGAGAAATAGGAGGGAAAGGATGATGCTGAAGCTGGTGTATGATGTGCATGAGTGAGGTCAGAGCTGCATAAGCCGCCATGATCAATCTCTCTCAACAATGTAAATGTTTCTGAACCTGTTTGGACAAGAAGATGATGAGATCTTTTTTAGGACAGAGTTTATTTGGTAGATTCTTTGTTTTTGCTTCATGTTAGTACCTACCAGATTCTTTTTTTTTAAAATATTTCTACAAAGACTTTGAAAAGATATTGGAGTATATAAGTAAATAATATATATACCACTATTATGCTGGTTAAATTGAAGTGTATGAGTAGCCAATGCTGACTATCGCATTGTTTGCTACTTCTTTTCCCACATAAATTAATTATGTTACTATATTCTTTAATTCATGGCTGCTATCTTTTAGCTTATAATATACTTTCTGTACCTTGTTCTAACACTAGTGGATTTTTGTGAGGGAAAACTGTTGCCAATTATGAGGAACAATATTGAAGTGGAATGAAGTAAGATTCGACCTTAAATCTCTCACCTACTTAAAAGTCAAGAGATCTAAATCATTTAATTTACATAGCTGGCATGGACACTAATAGACATGCATTTGCTACTTCATTACAAACAGAGAGTAGAAGTAATAACTATGTTACAATCAGCCTAGACTGATTCTAGTTGCTCCTCAGTTTCAGTTGAGCTGCCTGAATTCGGACCAACGCCTTCTTCGCCCGGCATGTCGTCGTCGGACAAAATCGGGACGACCGCGTTTCGACGAGCTGGATGTCCATTCTGATTCATGGATGACTGCGGTAGGACAGACTTGGTGTCCCGTTGATCAAAATGTCTGCACATTGCTTTGATCTTGGACCAAACAGTCGAGCCAGAGGCAAGCACCCTTCGAGCAAAATCTCGATGCTGCCAAAGATAAGAAGCCAGGA
Organism: Plectranthus barbatus; assembly: GCA_026898455.1. Taxonomy (NCBI): domain Eukaryota; kingdom Viridiplantae; phylum Streptophyta; class Magnoliopsida; order Lamiales; family Lamiaceae; genus Plectranthus; species Plectranthus barbatus. The sequence goes on from JAPKLW010000146.1 coordinate 137,899, forward strand.
ACAATACAAGTGAGGTTGCTGTGATCCCTGCTGTAATCACAAACAGCACTCCAAAACTCTTCAAGCTGATGCTCTTCCACGCCGCATCGGATGGACTAGGCTCCTCGTAGTTGCATGCTGTATCTTTGATCCAACGGCTCTTGATCTCTGATATCCTGCCGTTATCTGTGAGCTCTATGATCGCACGAGACACATCGGCGACCAGCGGGGACCCCTTGGGGAAAGCAAAGGCGTAGCCCTCAGTGAGGAAAGGTGACCCAACTTTCATGTACCTGTTGCAGAACTTGGACAGGAAGAGGTTTGTGTATGGAACGCATGAGAAGAATGCTGTTATGCCTCCATTCTGGCTTCCTTTGGACAGAGCGTCGTCGAATTCGCGTGGATGATTGTATGTTCTAATCTTAGATTCGTTGAATCCCAGCCTTTTCAAGTAGTTAGGAATGAAGGAACCTCCACGGCAACCAACGTAGTCTCCGTTTTTTATCAGCACAGTTACATCTGTATCGGCTTTCTGAAGCTTCCATGTTGTTAATGTTGCAGAGAGATTTGCAGTGTATGTGGAGTTGAGGATTAGCACTACGAATAGGAACACCACCATAACTAGTCTGCCCAAATTGCTGACGATTCTTTCGCCTGCAAGAATGCATCATGTGTAGATTGTTAGGAGGCAATCAATGCATGTTTATGGAACTGAGAGAGAGAGAGTGAAGACACTCACTGTTGTTGAGTACTAGAGAGCTGAAGGGGATGTAGAGGATCAAGCCGGCATGTTCTGAGGGGGGGCCTCTGAAGGCTCCGTTGAGCCTGTGTTCAAGAACCCAGAGAGCAACTCCGGTGAAGACGAAGAGGGCGATGGCAGACACCCAGAGTTCTTTCTCAAGAGGCTTCAAGAAAAACCATTCATCATTTGGGTTGTCATATTCAATCTTCTGAGTTCTGGTTACTCCTCCATCTTCAATTGGAAGGCTGAAATCAGCATGGCGTGATCTGTTGGCCGTCACTGTTATGTCTCCGACAGCAGCATCGTAGGTCTAAGACACCATCAAACATGGAAACAGAGTGAGGAAGTATAGAGATGTAAGATCAAGTCTCCAGTGAAAGAGAAAAGATTTACCCCATTGAAAACTTGGCGGCACAGCTCGTCGTAGCTGCTTGATAACAGGGGGAAGGGGATATATTCGTGCCGGAGAGCGTAAGGTAGTGCGGCAATGATAGTATCAAACAAATCAATGTAGTAACCAGTGACTCTGGTGGCATTAGTTTGAGGGTCCCTTTCAACTTTCACAAATTCTGGAAAACCAGCTACTTCTGGAACTGCAATTCTGAGTTTTTTTCCACTAGCTGGAATCTCCCATCCCTTCGGAGGTGCAGTTGACTCCCCTCTTCCAGGCCATATAACACCTTTCAGTAATGGTGAAGAACTCACTTCATTCTGAGTCCATATTCCCACTTCTCTCAATTCATTTCCCACTACATTCACGACCCGAAACGATGGAGACTTGTGTTGTCTTTCAGTTAGAGAAAAATTCCCACTCAGTCCTTGAAATGTAGTAGCCAACACTGCTTCCCGAAGTTCTGGACCTGTTTGTGATATTTCAGTAACAAACATGTTTGTAGAATCACTCGTGTTTTGTAAAGAACTAGGCTGCCTAAATCCAACTCTTTCAGCAGCCAAAGCCAACGCCCACATGGTGTCGTATGCCCAAAGCCCAAAAATGTTCATCTCATCTCTTGAAATGTTATAATCACGCAACAACTTCTGCTTCCACTTTATAGTGGTGGATCTGAGCTTTTCTGATTCTGGAGTGGCAGGCTTTACTCCAAGAACTCCTTGCATAGACTCAACAACAGGTGAATCCAATGAATGGAATAAATCGGTGAGGCCTTTGGTTATGATCCAGGCGTAGTCTTGGCTCATCATTTCAGCTTCCTTCGCTTTGAGAAAGAATTTGGAAGCAAGAGTAATCGACATATGCACAATGAAAACCCTTGTTTGCATAGTTTTCATCTTGTACAGCTCTCGGAGGATCATATCATCACTTGCTGAGACAGGAATAATGCTTCTGTACGAAACTCGAGCATCAACTTCTCTGAGAGCATTAGGCATATAGGTGATGATGCCGCGGCCGTAATCCGAGTCTTCATACAAGAAAACAACTTGTGACCACCGGAAGTTCTTGACTACGGCCGCGATAGCATCAACTTGAGCAGCATCACTCACCGCAGTTTGAACAAAGTAGTCGCTTTGAGCATGGAGTGAAGGATTTGATGCAGTGAATGAAATAACCGGCACTTTTGCTGCATCGGCAAGATCAATCACAAAGTTTGCCTGCCCAGATTTTTGAGGGCCGATTATTGCATCAACTTTTACATCCTTCAACAAATTCAGAGCTGCAGCCATGAAGCACAATGAAGTTAACATAACAAAAAGGTACCCTCAGAACCTGCACGAAAACCGAGGTTTTGATTCTAAATGAAATAAAGTTCTCCTAGATAATCATGGTGTTGTTCATAATCTATCAAAACCATTACTGCAACCACAAAGACTAAACATGGAAAGGTAAGATGAAGAATAACAGAGAGTTGAGACAAGCAAAAATGAAGGCTAATTTACCACTAGCTGCTGCGCCGGTGGCCCGTCCACCTGAATCTCTTACATGAAGCTGAAGCCTAGTAGAATAGTTTGCATTAACTTCATAGAAATCAGAATGAGCTAGTAACAAGCTGGTGAGGCCTATACGCCCTATCAACGACGACGAGTCAAGATCAAGAACCACACCAACTTGAAAAGTAGTGTTTGTTTGAGCATTGGAGAATGGAATTAATAGATACAGTAGCGACAAAGATAAACTAATGAACATGTTAGTATTCATCTATCAAACTCCCCTAATCATACATTTACAGCTTTGTATTTAAAGCAACTGAATCCAAGCAAAACAGAATCTTGAACTGGTAAAAGTCCACGCTGGCGGTATCAGTCATTCCAATTTTTAGAGTTCTATCATTATCAAGACTGTTGCACACTTCCCCAAAAAGAAAGAAAGAAAGAAAGAAATCCCCATTAAAATTGGGATACAGTTTCATCCTAGAATAAAGTCACTCAAGATTATAGTCCATAGCTAGATTAAAGTTGGGCCAAAACATCAATTTTAGTCCAAATTATTCGCCTTTTTCAATTCTAGTATCAACTATTCCATTTCTCAAGTTTATGTCCGAACTATAAAAAATTATTCAAATATAGGACGAAGAAATTTTTCGGCATCTGAAAACTAACAAGGCATGCCGGAAACTCATGTCATATTAAAAAAAAAATGACATGTTTTAAATCAAATGATTTGGATTTTCGGCAAGCCCCGTCAGCTTTCCGATGCAGGATATAATTTTCTATAATTCAGACATAAAATTGAGAGACGAAATAGTGGTACTAGAATTGAAAAAAGGTGAATTGTTTGGACAAAAATTGATAAAGGTGAATTGTTTGGACAAAAATTGATGTTTTGACCTTAAACATGGCACATGCTATGTTTTTAGTATGATGAAACCATATCTTTATCAAGCAAACTTTTGGTCGTTGTTCTTCACAAGAATACAATATCAGGAAAATACTCGGTAATTGCCATGAATATGTTCTATAGGGGACTCAGTCTTGGTATTAGACTATCAATACATAAACATCAAAGTAAAAACCGACTTCAATCCAATTAATGAGGAAAATTCAAACCTTCAGAAAAGTAGCCATCAACTGCAAGGGGATGGCCTAGAAATCCTATTCAAACACAACTGTTCCTTCACGGCCACTTTGTCAAACAGGATACGTGCATTTTTTTAAAAAAAAAACATACAGAATCAAACTTGAACATATAATCATAATACAATAATAGGTACCAGCGCTATATATACAAGTCAATCGATCGGGAAGTAATTACCAAGATATTTACTGAAGATATCACAGAGATGCGACGGTATATTGCATTTTTTGTATCTCCACCCAAACACTCTTTCTAATTCTTGCACAATTTTTCACACAGTGTTCATCCAAGTACCTTGTTCTTGTTTTTTATGTTTATTTCCTTTCTCCACCAAACCCATTGAAAACTCACTCATCTATTCATTTAGTTGAAAACTTCAAATCAAACTACATAAAGAATAACAAATGAAATGAATGCAGATTCCTATATTCCTTGCTTAGCCCTTTGTCTCCCGTCAAATCAAACAAACCTTCATTTTTAAGATACAAAACATTTCCTACAATATCTTGGTATGGATGGTTAATTAGTGATATTATTTATTTGAAAAGCTTGTGTTAAATTAGTCAAAATTCAGTTTTTGGAGTTATACAAGAAAAAGATAGGCCCGACGAATTATTTATAATACGCCCCACCAATCAAATATATGTCATTGTTGTCAAAAACAAAATCATTATCCTAATCAATTCTTCCTTCTTCATTTCTTATGGATTGGTTGATGATACTTTTTCAAGTTTATATAATTCAAGATTTAATAGAATCGGGTGACTGAAAATCTCAATTAATTATCTATTACCTCGAACTCTCTGATCGAGCTCTCCTCGATTTTGTGGCTACGAATCCATCATTTCCCATCTTCACAGCAGAATTTTGACCGTAAAATCCATTCGGAATCTGGTTCACGGATTCATACCGCTATCACCCCTAAATGTGTTGGATGAACCCAATCCATCAGTACCAATTTGCCAATAAACCCTACTAGGTTTTGGTTTTGATAAATCCCACCTGAATTCCTTCCACAAATCTGATAGTTCCGAACATGGCTATGATCCGATTGACACTCGGGGATATCCCCATCGAAATGTGGTAAACATCTGTAGTTTCAGAGGCAGGTCTGAAACATCTAACACAATTAGGGATTTCTACGGAACGCCCAAAATCAGCCGGATTACTTGCACTGCTGAGTGGTAACTCGATTTGAGTCATTTGACACCAGAGAGAGCTCAGCGTTACGAGCGTAACTCTCCTAGAGTACATCGCCTGTGTTGACTCGCCCTATGCAACTGAGTGAGTCGATCCTTCTAGGTCGCGGCTAGCACAACTTTGAGAAACAGCTCAAATGTGAGAGAGAGGGGGGAAAGTAGGAGCATGAAGTTTTGTTGTAGTAACATATTTAAAATTAAATCGATCAAATAATTGTTAAAATTAAATTGGTAAAATTATATTAAAAAAATGATTTAATTTGATTGACTCAAATGATTTGAAATAAGATAGTATAAATAATAGATTTAATATTGTTGGTCCCGAGATCAAAGTAAGTTTGATGCATAGTAAAAATTTTAAGAGTAAACCTACACTCATAAAGTGATGGTTCTTGACCAGTTTTTATTTTTGTAAGGCCGTTTGTTAGAGAGTTTGATTTTTATGTTCGGTTTGAGTATACTTCAACACTATAATGTGTTGAGTTTCGAAATCATTGCAATAAAATAAAAATAATAATAATGAGCAAAATGATTTATTAAGGTTCGGACAAAAAAGACATATGCTCTATCTTCAGACCAATGTCTGGAAATTCACTAAGCTTTAGTTACAGGTCGGTCTCGATCTATAACTAGCTGGTAGATGTCAATGCCTACTAGTTCACTAGCTCACTCGTCCAGCTTCTGCTTCCTTCGGCTTCTCAAAACTTGGAGTGTGGGCACACCATGCAACCTCCTATTTGGAACTTGGGAGCTTTATAGTTCTTTCTGAACTCTCAAACTTGTGGCCTAATAATGATAGTTGCAACTTGAAAATAGTTGTAATTGTTGTGTTCTTCCAAGAAAGAACAACCAGGAAATAACTCAAGCTGAAAAAATTGTGAGTCTAGTGTTTAAAGAATAACACACGGTTGGCTAAGTTTTAGCCTTAAGAATAGAAACACTTTGAGTTTTCACTTGCGCAGAGTATCGTTATTTTCTTGAGGTTTTCATATTTTTGTCACTCTAAGTACTTCGTCTATTTATAGATGAGGTAGAAACGTATTCAAATTTGTACGCGTTTAGAGCAAATTGAACATTTCCAATGTGAGGCGTTTCTTTTTTCTGAAGGGATAAGGGTGCTTTTCTTGAAGTTCTGCACCTGATTCGTCCCTATTTTTCTCTAAGACTATGTTTATCAGCAACCGGTCCGACCACCCAACCTTTATTATATTTTATTAGTTTCTCTCCCTTCCACATCACTCCAACTCAACCACAATATTTTGTCAAGTTTATCCATGACCACTCAACCACCCAACCACACTATATTTTGAAATTTATTTAATTTTTTTAATAAAAATAAAAATAATTAATTTAAAACACATATAACTTATAAAAAAATTTATTAAAATAAAATTGATATAAATTACATAAAAAAACATAACTACTAAGAAATAAAATTACATTGCATATATATTTTAAAGAATAGTATATATAATACTCTTTAAATTTTGGTAG
>JAPKLW010000146.1:149340-185955 GCA_026898455.1 Plectranthus barbatus
TAAGCTATCAGCTGGAGAAGGGAAACTTAGCCAGATTTCCCAACAATTTCCCCCTTTTTGGTGCGATCAAAGCCTAACCAGCGAGCACTCAGCTGATGAGGAAAGTTACAAAGCATTTCTGGGTTTTTACAAATAAACCTATTAGATCTAAACCCATGAAACTACTTCCTCACATCAGCTCTAACCTAAAAATCTTCCCCCTCAAACTGGGAGAGATATTGCTCGATTAAATTTTGAAGTAAAACTCTGAGCCAGGTTAGAATCAACAAAGTATCAAAATGAGTGCTGGTGCTGATTACACTGAATGTGTAAGTTCAGCTGGTAAGTAAAAAGTTGACATTAGTTGGACAATGAGAAATTGTCGTCAACCCGTCAGTAATCAATCCATTAATGATGTTACAATTACAAGTACAGGATTAAAAACTGACTAGTCTAACTGATACAAAGATTACGTCCTAACTGGTACACAAGTTGTCAGCTGTACTTCTTCGTTCTTCTTCAGTTAGACTGGCCCGCTCTTCCTCGGCAGTGATACAAAACCTATTTAGGTTTTGCTACCTTCGCTCCTTGGTGGCAATGTATCCATCTGCCTTTCTTCAGTTAGCGTGGCCTTCTCTTCATCAGCAGCTGCTCGTACCTCTTCCCCCTCTTTGATCGGCGCCAAAATGCACAAGAGAGATAGAGTCTGAAAAACAATGTGGGTGTCTCGGCTCACCCCAACGAGCTTCACTGCATGATCAGGTGCAACTTCCTGATCAACATCCTCCAGCTGTTCTGGCTTATATTGCTTGAGGACCAGCTTTTCGTTCAAGATCTTCTCCTTCTGAACTTGGGCCGCCCGGACTTGGGCATTTGAGAAATGGCGCTTTGTTGTCGGTTGTTTCAACTGAAACAATCGGACAAAGGGACGACGAAGGACATCATTCTCTAACTGCGCATAAGTCGTCATTTGGCTGTGAGCTTATGAATAAGGCATAAGGAAGAGGTTAGAATGCGAGTATATATGCACGATGCCATGCAGAATCGACGAGTGAGATGAGTCTGCAAAAGTGATGATCAACGGTCTTCAGTAGGGCTCTCTTCCCTGTGGCAACGTGGTCTGACGATGCGAACGTGGGCTACGTCGTAGGGTTGACTTGGCGCCCTGTGATTGGTGAATACCAACCGTCGGACAGCGCAGCCACTGTGCACATTAAATGTGGCATTAAATGCCGCATTAAATTCGGTGATCCGCATACGCCATCGGATTCGAACGATCCCGCCATTTCTGTGACAGCTGGCTTGGCTGGGCATCACCAGCATACGCCAGTCGCATACTTCCCCCTAACTGGTTGGCCTCTTCATCAGTTGGCAACTGATACCACATGCTTATAATACATTCTGCTGACAAACTCATCAGTTAGCAACTGATACCACTTATTGAAGAGCCATTTCTCCACTTGATGATAATTTCTTCAGTTAGCAGCACCACCTTGTAGATATACATCATCAGTTATCAACTGAGACCACTTGATGATCAGACTGGCGACCTTAACCAAATTGAGAGTTTGGACTCAATTTTCGCCAGTCGTAGGAATGACCACCAGTTATCTGCTGGCAAATGGAAGTGGATCCATTTCTTCAACACTGCTAGAAGGTGGCAGCTGGGACCCAATTTCGCTTCAGCGGAAGATAAAAGCTGACAATTGAGGAATAAGTTCCGCCAGTAGATACCACCTGTGGTTGAAAGACATCCACTTGTTGAGAAACAACATACGAGGAATGTGAAACGACTAAGAGCTTGGACTCAGTCGTAATCAGCAGCGGCCTTCTCGATGCAGCCCTTGCTGATAACTCTGCCCTTGGAGTTATCATTGAGAATAACTGGAGGAACTTCGTCCTTGATGAGATCTGTAACCAGATCCTCTTCACCAGTCACATGAGCCGAGTATCCATTCCCTATGATTCACTCGCTCGGCCCCTGAAGCTGGGTTGCATGACCCTGTACCTGCAAAAAAAATTATAGGAATTTATCGAGGTCCCCGATCATCGTCGGGTCCTGCAGGGTTAGTATGCTGGATAATTCCTTTCGGAATCCAGACTTTCCTGAGCTTCAGCTTGGTCTCAGCCTTGCTGACATTGCTCGTAGCCTTTCCCTTCCTCTTAAAATAATCTATGGATTTGGTACGGGAAGGTGTGGTTCTGTGTGTAGCTCTTTTGGAAGTGATCTTCTGCTGAGAGCCTCGGAAATAATTTTCCGGTTGAGGAGGTTGCCTTTGTGGTCTCTGAAAGTGTGGACCACTGTGGCTAGCCTTCATAGCCTGTTTTGAAAACGTGTGATTGGGCTCTGGCCTCTGATAGGTATTCCTCCTATCAGGTAGTATCCTCCTCTCAGAATTACTCTGAGATTTGGATCCCTTGTGAGTATGCTGATGACTGGCATACTTACTAGGTTGGCTGTGATTTCCCTTGACAGCTGGTGCTGGCTGTTGGAAACCACTGGCAGCTGACGCTGACTTCATTGCCTTAGAATAATTCGGCTTAGTCGGCGTCTTCGGGTGCGCTGGCTTCCTGTCAGCAGCGGGTTTTGCCAGTTGAGGTTTTTGTCTAGATGACTCACCCACTAATCTGGTCTCATTGTTCCCGTGCTGATCGGCCATACGGGGCTTACTGGCAACAGCAGCTGGTGCTGATAAATTTGCCAGTTTTCCCTTACCCTTTCCAGCTATGAGCGCGGGTTGGTGTATAGTCAAGGATTTATCAAATCCCAACCCAGACTTATCAGTAGGCTTTCTCCAATGTAGGAGCGCCTCTTCAAAAGTCTTTGAACCTTTGTTCAAGTGATCTATTTTATCGCCTTGCTCAAGGACGATCTTTTGAAAATTATCTCTCTCAGTTTTTAAAATTTCAAAATTTTTAAGCAAAACTGAGTGAGTTTCTTTGAGAGTGGCTAGCTCTACACCGATTGACCTAGATTTTTCGATCTCATCAGTCAAAATAGAAATTTTATCTTTAAGCGAGGTGTTTTCGCTAGCCAAGATATCCTTCGTTTCATAAAATTTTGAAAATTCTTTTTGAAGGAGATCTAAGGTGACAGCCTCTGAGTCAGAGCAATGTGACTCAGCATCGTCAAGAATGCACGGAGACATGATATGCAAGAAAGGAACTAATTGTACCTGCTCGTCAGCAGCCATAACTTGTTCCCCCTCACTGTCAGAACAATCCTCAACTACTCCGTCTTCTCCAAAGGCCACCATCAGCGCCAGCAGCGCTTCCTCATCTGACTCTTTACAGAGACCGTCAAGATAGTCCCATACTTCCTTGGCACTGTCAAACTGGAGGACTTCCTCCATCAGCGGCTCTGGAAGAGATGCTAGTATCAACTCGTGAGCAATGGAATCCAAATGATTCCGCCTCCTATCCTCAGCGTTCCATTGCTCTTGGGGCTTTGGGATCTCAACCGGCCCTGTCTCCAGTACATCTTTCATGTCTGGATGGATGCTCTTCAGAGAGATAAGCGTCATCTTTCGCCATATAGAGTGCTTCTCCGTCTTGTAGTCCATTAGCTTTGGGATATTCATCTTGAAGTACCTGAGCTAGACAAACAGACAGACAAACAGGAGTGCAAGGAAACGTGGATCACGGTCCTAAGCGACACAGAAACGAACGGTCTGTAAGAACCGTCCGCTCTGATACCACTTGTTGGTCCCGGATATCAGGGTATACTTTGGCAGCGGAAAATACGTAAGTTCGTTTCTTGCACTCTGCTGGTTACACAGCTGACTGGGACCTTGTCAGCTGGTAAGTCAACTGGCAACTGAGTATTCAGCTGACTGGCAACTGGCTGGTCAGCTGATGACTCAGGACTTTGAAAATTTTAGAGTCGAGTTTGCACAGTTATAAACTGGTTTCAGTTATACTCCAGCACTTGGGTGCTGGGTTTTAAATCAGTAAGTAAATGCTGAAAGCAGTAAATAACAAGGATATTTTATAGTGGTTCGATCAACTGATCTACGTCCACTCTCCAGTCGAAGCACTGGAAATTTACTAAAAAGAGTAATCCGGTACAAGATTTCCTACGATCTATTTCCAGCTGGTAGATGCCTCGTCTACCAGTCCACTGGATCAACCGCTCCCGGTCCTTGTCCTTCTTCAACTCTCGTCAGATGGATGGAGTGCGAGCACGTCACTTCAACCTCCTCCTCCGACTGAATGGGTGTTGAGTTCTCCCAAGAACTTGACTCTTGCTGGCGGCAAAACTGCCCGTAATAACTCTGGAGCTGGCTGGCTCAAGAGCTGCTATGTTCTTCCTCGGAATGAGAGAGAACACCAAATGAGATCAATAACTCACAAGCTAGAAGCTTGGAGTCTCGTGTTCAAATGATTGACACACGGAGTAGCTTTAAGAAAAGCCTCGAAAGTGTTCTGCTGGCTTGTTCGCGCGTAAGAACTTTCGGAGGTTCAGGAATGGCTAAGAGTGGGCAAAAAAGTATTGAATGCTGTTGGATCTCACGTATTTATAGACGTGAGATTCAGATTCAAATACTAGCCGTTTGGACACATCCGGAAAAGTCTCTGTCCTCGCATGTCCTTCTGCAGGCGGCAGGTAGGAATTTCCGGAAAGTGCCATACCTTTGATCGCTTTATCTGACACAGATCTCTTTGTGTCAGAACGACTCTATTCGTCAGTACGAGGAATCGCAACTGGTGTCTTGAACTGATAGACTTTAAGGCATCCTCCTTAAAGTTATACACTGTCAGTTACTTCCTCAGACGAATCTTCTTTTTGTCTCTAAGTCTTCGGGAGAGCGAATCTTCAATTCTGCTGATAACCTCCGACTGGTAGATCATTCTGGTGATCTTGTGCTGGCAGTCTCTGCTGGTGACTTTCCTTAGCACAATCAAGGTCTACCAATTCGTCTGATGTTATCTCTTGGAATCTCCCGTGACTGGTGGCTTCACCGCTGGTGAATAGTGTCAGCCAGAACACATATTCTGCTGGTAAGATCTCTCAGCCTCCTGCTGGTGAAATCTTCCCAACTGATGAACAGTAACCAGTCAATAGCTCTACTCCATGCTGATGAACAGTGTCAGCACGAGTCTTGTCAGCCGCTTGCTGGTGAGACTTCTCTCAACTGGTAAGCACATCTCATGCTGGTGAACAGTAGCCAGCATGAGTCTTGATCAGCTGCGACTTACAACTCAAAAGACCTAAACAGGACTTTACATTTGAGATCTAGAGCTATCTAGAGACAAACTGACGCTGGTTGGACTTAGGATTTGATCCACCAAAACACTTAATCACCAAATCTAAGATCTAAGCTATCAGCTGGAGAAGGGAAACTTAGCCAGATTTCCCAACAATAAATAATATACTCTCTCCATCCCGGTGAAGTAGTCTCATTTCTTTTCGGCACAGGAATTAAGGGTTGTGAGTGTAGTGAAATTAATATTTTATTGGTGAGTGAAAAAAAAATTATCATTTTAAAAAAAATGAGACAATTCTATGAAAAAAGATAAGAAAAAGAAAATAAGAATACTTCAATGAGATATCTCGTATACAAATTATAAACTCAGTCGTTCTTATCCTTATATGGGCTGGGCCTACTGGGCAGCCCATCAAATCTCCACCCGATTCAATTTTGTATACTCCCTCTGTCCCATATTATTAGTCCCAAATAAAAATGGCACAGAAATCAATGTATGTGAGTGTAGTGGAATTATAATTTATTAGTGAGTGTGAAAAAGTTTGCTATTTTAAGAAACGAGACTAATAAATGGGACGGACAAAAAAGGCAAGTGGGAGTGGGACTAGGGGTGTAATCGAACCGAGTTGAGTCGAGTAGTGTCGTGCTCAAGTTTGACTCGTTTAGTTTCGAGTCGAGTTTCGAGCTTTTTTATCGAATATTTTGATGTACACGAACGTTATCGAGCCTAAACGAACTTTCTAAATTTAGAATATATTTAAGATTTTCATTATTATTTTGAAGCAAATGTAATTTATTCCCAAAAAAAATATCATATTCATGCTCAAATTCTAAATTTTTTCATTATTAGATAGATTTATCATTATTGTTATTGTTAAATCATAAGAATATTATTTTTATAAAAGTAATTATTTTATATTTCTTACTAATTTTAGCTAACGAGCCTGCTCATGAGTCGAATACTATGATGCTCAAGTTTGGTTCATTTAATAAACGAGCTTTACTAAACGAACTCGAACGAGCTTTTATCGACTCAAGATCCGAGTAACTCACGAACAGTTTGGTTCAATTACACCCCTAAGTGGGACTAATAAAATGGGACAGAGGGAGTATTTTTTATCCGCTCAACTCCAAATCGAACTCGAATCATTCCATATTTCTAAATTAAACATATTAAACTCCATTAGTATAGCATGTGTTTCATTTGAATTTACATGAATAAATAACCTTAATCCCGTCAAATTCAACAAGAAGATGAATTAATATATTTTAAGATCCCTGATAGCCATGACAAATAAATATATAATGAGATTTCTAGCTTACGAAACCACCAACTTAAATTATTTAAATAAACTATTATTTATATTTATATGTATTTTACATATATATAAGTCGTGGCCCAAATACTAATCACCATATGTAAAGGCATTTTGTCATTATTAGGGGGGCCATCACAGTGTACACGTCCACAATTTTACTTCTATAGTTTTGTCCACTTATTATTTTATTAGTTTTTTTATTATTTAAAAAGTGGAATAAAGGCCTCGAACATCCTTTGATAAAATACCCACGATTTATTATTATTAATTAGGAGTTCCGATAATAATTCCCTTCCCTATTTATTTATTGAAAATAGTGAATAAGGAGTCCTTACCCGGTTATAGTGATAAAAGTAAGTGACCTATAAATTTAAATTAATGCATATTAAAAAAAATATAGTGAATAAGGATAGGCATGATTTGATGGAAATCTGCCAAAAGCAAATTAATTTAGTTGGTCAATTTTAAAGTTCACTTAATTTAAATGATGGGTTCACTTAATTTACATAAATATTTACAATTAAAAATTATTTTACAAAATAGAATTTGTGAAAAAGATCTCTTGCAAAAGGTGAATCAGGTGTTTTAGATCTAAATGCGAACGCTGCTTTGATTTTTAAAATTTATTTTATCACTCCATAAATACATTCCTTGCAGGAAAAGAAGTTGACCGTTTATAAATAATATATTTATCTGTGGATTAAGTGTTAATTAAGTGAGAAAGGTATAATTCTGATTTTGCAATATAGTTTTTTTGTTTATAAAAAATAAAATGCCACCGAATATTTGACTTGGAAATTGGAATACAATTGAATATGCATATCTATATGCTGTAAACAGCTGGAATCTTCTGGATGGCCATGGACAACCATACCCTTATTCTTATTTAAATACTTTTTTTTAAAAATAGTAATCTCTCAATAAAATCACATGAGAAATTATATTTCCCTTTAAATGGAAATGGATCTTTTGAACTTCACAAGAGATAATTGTGTCTCACCATTCCAAAGATAGCAAAAACAGATAAAATGATGAATGCATGCTTTACTTGTGCTAAGTGCATGATCTAGACACATTAATTTACAATTGGCATCCCTTACACCGGAACATAAATAGTAAAAGTGTCTTATCCATGATCAAGAAATTATGAATTTGAGATACCTTAAAGATATCTTAGTGCAAGTTTTAATAATGTTTTTTATTTAAATAAAATAGCAATGGAGATTTTACCTTGGGGATAGAAGGTAAATTTTCAAAAATATATTATTATGATTGTTGAGGTTCAATTTCGTAAGGATACAGACCCCAGTAACAACAGACAAATAATGAGGAACTACAGGAAAACAATCAATAATGAATGACAAACTAAATGAAATAGATAAATACAATTAGCCAACTTTAAGTACAAGGCCGAAGTGCTCGAGCTAGTCAAGATCATGGTACGAAATATAACAATTTGAGAATGAGAATAGACAACTAAATTTTGGAACAATTAAACTGGCATGAATAATCTACGTCGTATATGTATCCTCCTTTATTATGATTTGGGGTCACCTATTTATAGGATGGGTGTAGCGAAACTTCTGAAAGCCCTAGCCTTAGATTGCAATGGCTTTATTATAATAATTATTTTATTAGTTATTATATATATATATATGTATATATATATTATAAATTTATTTGTTATTTCTATTATCTATATATTCTATAAGTAGTTATTATGTTAAATATGCTCAAAATGTTGTCATACTAAGATTTTTCAGAAAAAATATTGTTTCACATATTCATATTATAGAAGAAAAGGTGTAGTGTAGATTACAATGCCTATGGACAGCTGAACCGATGACTATTCATAATTCATAAGTCTCGGTTGGATGTAACTACCTAAGCGGTTATTCTATTAAGACCTCTATGCACACGCCTGGTCCGATGGCTATTTTAGCGAGCTCATCGTAAGTGGGTTGATAAGCGGGTCTCATCTTGTCGACCCACAACATTTCATCTAGAACGGGTCACATACCCTTGACTCACACTTATTACTATCTTGATGACTATAGGGGTTGCTCGGGGCTCCTTTGTTGACCCAAGTTGTGTATGTTTTGGGTCTTGGCTAGTCTAGACAATTTTTTAGGCCTAGCTAACAACAATGATAATATTGATGAATCTATGATACGTGATGATATAATACTCAATTTAAACGACCTATTTCATATATGAAGATGATGTGTTCATTTAATTTTAATGCTATAATTAACTAATTAAAAATAGTGATGATATTTTTCATAATTATAATCCTGTTATTGGTGGTGTTATAAAAAAGATAAAGATATGCAATTAATTAATAATGTTTATTGTTGCGGGTACAATTATTCAGAATTCGGAGCCCCGAGAACCATGAACATAGATATACATAGAATGGCGTAGAAATTAAGTAGATACAACGGGCGAATACAACAAGTAAAAAATACAGAAAGATTGATTCAGAAATCGAAGTGAGCTTTTGATTCTGATTGATCGATCGTCAATGAATTTCAAGTGATGAGTCCTCTTTCTTCCTTTGTCTTGTGCCCGTGATCGATGCCTGTAGAGGGTATTTATAGGAGTGAGTCTTTTTTAGGGTTTCCGGAGTCTGCGTCTGGTGGTTAGGGGGCGTCTCCGAGAAAATCGGGGTGGTTCGCCCACGTGGTAGTTGAGCTTTCCCCAAGTATCGCATGCTAGCCGTTATGAGCTCTGACTGGTTGAGATCGTCATGGCGGGTCGATATTCACGTTTTGAACTTCTCATTTGGTGTTCGGACTGCTTTTTGTTTTCATCGGACTGCCCCCGGTCTCGGCGAGCTGCTTTTTCTCTTGGTCGGTTTATGTTTCGTGACGAACTCTGGTCCACATGGGCTGGTATGGCACGATCGTCCTGGACCGGGGCTACCATCGGCTCTTTACTGAAACTTATTGGATCCGAAATCGGGCCTCTTAGTGGGCCGAATCCAGTCGGACCCCAACATTTATAATATGCATAATTATTATAAATATAATTTACACAGGGAGGAGGGGAGCTCCTAATTCAACAAAATTTAAGTTTTAATAATGTGATGAATTGGTGATCTAATATTTTTATACATAAAAAAACTTAAAAATGAAGAAAAAAGAGAAAGAGTAATACACGTGAAAATATAGATGAATATATATATATATATATATATATATATATATATATAGAAGGGATCATATGCTAATAGATTAAAATATGCTAAATGAGAATAATTGTGAGCCATTAGATTAGATGTGATGGACGGTTATGATGAATGTTTTTTATTATTATTTTTTAGTTATTGCATAAGGGTAAATTAGAGAATTTAAATGTTGCAGTTATTTAATAACCATAAATCTGAGAAATCTCAGCCTTAGATTTCATCAAAATCAATGGATGAAAATCATTCCTATTTAACATATTTAATATTTTAGCATGAGATCCAATCCCTATATATATATATATATTAATTAATTTTACTCAATTATGCTTTTTTCCCATAATATTTAATGGATAGCCTGTAAAGATTTTGTTAGGAACTAAGTTTCAATTCATATCCTAATTTGATGTTTTAATGTATCAAAACTTATTTCAGAATTAAGTTTTTAGAGTTTCTAAATGTAATCTTTGTATATGATTATTCAAGTTGTAATAGACTATAAACTGTGTTGAAGATCGAGCGAACATGGACTGAGTCTCTAAGGGGAAAATTGTTAGAAATCAGAAGACAAAGCTCGATATGACAAGAACCAAAATTTTGAATTTGAAGAGAAGAACCCAATAAACTTTAAGTACTGAAGACAAGTGTTCGTGCTTGAAACTTAGCAAGGCCAGAAACTCAGTTTCTGGAAACTGAGTTTTCCTAAGTAATTATGACATAAACTTAAACTCACTTGAAAATGTCAAATTTAATCTTCAATATTGCAAGTGCACGTGAATCACAATGAATGCGAAGTCAGACTCGAGATATGCCAAAGTAAAGTCAAAAGTCAGTACCATGAAACTTAAACTTAGATTCATTAGACTAAAACTTAGTCTGACAAAAGTAGGTAGAAAGTACACTGCCAAAAGCAAAAGCAAACGACAGAGCAAAGTAGGAAGAATGACCATGATTGAACGAACCAATCTTTGTCTCTAACGGTTAGATCAACATGTCTGACGGGTAGAAATTCAAATTGTCGATCTAGCACCTATAAATAGCTCGATGCTTTGACAAGAAAATGTTACAAACTCTCAAGCAAAGACAAGCCGACACTATGTCAAACTTTCTACTCAAAGCTTTCTAAGTTTCCGTCTCATGTGTACACGAGACTTGAGTTTCTAACTCAAGTTATTAATTCCGTGTATCTGTCTAAGTACATGAGGCTGAAGCTCTAAGTTGAAGCTCTTACTTGGTGAATATTAATTTCCTAAGTAATATTCATAGCAGTCATTTGCTACTATGAGATTTGATTATCACGGGCGTTGCCAACCATACTGAGTTATGAGAAGAACAAGAAAACATCCATGTGTCCAGTTTGAAGGTTGCGGGGTGCGTCATCACTTCAACCTGAAAAAAAGGAATAAGCGTACAAGGAGTTTTTGGGCAAGTGACATCAGCAGACCGAATAACGGAGGTTTCGCGAGAAGACTCGTAATGCTGAAACTTAGTGGATTCCCGATTAAGTTCGGAAGAGTGGACGTAGGACTTTGGTTCCGAACCACTATAAATATCTTGTCTTATCTACTGTTTTATTAAGTTTTTGCACTTAGTTTATTTTCATATTTTAACATTCAATACTTGATTAAGTATTGAAGTGTAAATCTAAAGTGAAACTTAAACTTACCTGAATTTTCCCAAACTAAAATTGAGTCAAGTCAGTTTTCAGACCAAGTACAAGATTTTAAACTTTTGTTGCTTACTTTCACACAGGGGCGGATACAAACTGAAAGGATCGTGGGGGCCGAATCAAATTTTATTGGATCGTGCCTTATAATTTTATTTTATTTTTATAAAATTTACATAAAAGAAATTACACTCGTGGGGGCGGCCGCCCCCGCGTGCCCGGGACCGGCTCCGCCCCTGCTTTCACACTTTGATTTCGGGACCAACAGATTTTATGGATCCATTAGTGCGAAACTACACTCAAGTATGAACGAGTCCAATTTTTTTCTTTTTATGATTTTATAATACTCCCTTTTTATGCTTATATGCACATGAATCATATGCATTTACATTTCTTAATACCTTTTATCATAGTTAACTCTAAATATGTAATATTAAAAAACCAAAGATGAATTTTTATGCATACGAAATATAAAATATGATAATCTTAATGTATGTACTATTAATATTGAATGTATGTACTATTAATATTGCATACAAAGAAGCATTAAATATATTAAACTTTTATAAGATAATGTTATATATTAAATAGGATTCTAATAAACATAAAAATATAATTAACTGAAATATAATCATTGCGCATTGGCGTAAAAATTGATATTAAATTAATTTCATTGAAATATTAAAAGCCATAATTATTGAGCAACTGCAGCAATTAATAAAACATTTATATATATATATATATATATATATAGGGGTGCACTAGGGTGGAAACCCCCTCTTAGAAGAGATATAAGACATAATCCAGGCCTTTGATTTAGAGATTAAACGGCTGAGATTCAATTTAATCAACTTCAAAATTCGCTGCAAAATTAGTGTTAAAAACTTGCACAAAAGGATAAATTTGTAAAAACTCATAGGCGCATAACTTCCCACGATCTACACTCCTTAATAATCGCCATTAACTACCCAATTTAAGAAAAATCGAATCAAATTAATTTTAGAAAAAAAAATCCCCCACCAACCGCATTAATAGCGGTAAAAATCAAAAAGAAATCACACGCCGTCAATTCTGCAGAGAGGAGGAGAAGAAAACAGAGCAGAAAATCCTGGCGATTTCCGGCGACCGGACCAGGCGTACATTTTTTTTGCCCGACGAACTACAAATCTTGCGCCTCTAACCCTGGGTAAGTGTTTTCTAATTTTTTTCTCTACTTTCAATATTTTTAGTTGCTTATTGCGTCCCTAATTTCGCGTTTTTTCTAAAAAAAATCGTGGGCTATAAAAATTAGTCTCCAAAAGCAATATTCCGTTGAACTAGAACTGCATTTGAAGTGCGTATAATGTAATACACTAGAAACGAGATGCAAAAATATTTAACATTTTTTTTTTGGTTTTTTTGATTCACCAAATCCCAAGAATTTGAAGCTCCGATTCAACTTGGCAATACTTGAAGAATATTGAAGATATTCCGGCGAGTTTGATTCCGGTCTGCATATTGAAGAAATACAGGTGAAATTTTAATTATTTTATTTTATTTTTCATATTTTAATAGGCGCGCGAACTATATATTTGAAAAATAGGTTTATGGAATCTTATATTGTAAAAGCATATATAATGAATATAATGCATAATTAAACACATAAAGATACTAAAAAAATGTCTACTTACTAGTTCTTGAATAGAACATTCGAAATAGGGTATATTAAGAGAAACATTTGCGGTATTACATAACTTAACAAAAAAAAATGCAATAAATGTTTCAACAAAAAAAATGCAATAAATGTTTCAATATCATGAATAAAATGAACAATTCGTATATTTTGGAAAATTTATGATTCTTTTATTGCAACTGTTTTGAGCAAATTGAGCATCTTCAATTCTCCCCCCTATATTATGTGAATATAATTTTAGTACCGAATGATATGCAAATGTGTGCATAGTATATATATGTTTTATTGCAACTATTAAGTTTCATATCTGCACATTTATTAATAAATTTTCTGAGTTTATTAATGTTAAAATAAATGCAAAAATATTGAGATGTAATGGACCAATGAAAGAGCAGACAATGAGCTTCTAAACAGGCTAAAACATGAGCTAAAGAATCACCCCAATGTGGACATCAGAGATGTCGAGCTGGTAAACTATAACCTATTACATTTGTGTGCACTTCATATATAAGTTATGATAATTAGCTTCTTAACTAATAATTGCTACTTCGAAGAACTTGTTATGCTTATATACAAGATTTATTTTCATGAGGACGGTTGACTTTATATAGAAAAATTAGTTAAATAGTTAGGCAGAGATAATACACAATAATTTGCAATTATATGGATACTTATGTGCAGAAAAGGTTAACAATTTATGCTGAATAAAAATATAGTATGTGTACTGCATATTAACTAAACTTTTTCTGCAACAATTCATAATATTAATTGCAGTTGTTTAGCATAACACATATCTGTATTGTGTAATTTCTAAATTCTATTTATGCATTTTCCAAAAACAGGTTTTCATTCCTATCTGCGAACACTACCACTACTATGTCATATGCTTCGACTTCCTGTCATATAAGATTCATCTTATTGACAACTCAAATCAGCAAGACAACCAGGACATATCTGTAAAGTATGGGGAAATGCCTATCAGACTGGTAAGTAATTGAAATAAATTATACTTCAATATAAAATTTAGTGTACCAACATAAGTATGTAACAATAAAAAATAAATGTTGCAGGTGAAGTTGTTTGTAGATTTTTTGAATACAAACAAATCAAAGGACCGCAGTGAGATAATGGGGAACGCAAGAATTGAAAGAATGAAGATGAAGTGGAGAAGTTCGACAAACAAGATAGATTGTGGTATTTTTGCTATGTTGCATATGGAGTCATTCATGGGACAAAAGGCAGATGAATGGGATTGTGATTTGAATAATGCAAGCAAGAACGACTTGAAGCAGAAGAGGATGGTTATTTGCCGAAAGCTGCTGGGTTCTGACTGCAACAAAAAAGCCGAACAAATTTGTGATGTGGCTGAAAAGTTTTTCAGGAAAAACTGCAGGGCTAAGGATTTGGACATGGATGAATATCTGAACAAAATTAGGCGATAAATGCTTATTTAACACTAGACTTTTTTAAAAAAAACTTATCAGGTTCATTTGCTTTGTGATCGTGGTACACTTGACATACTCTTTTGCGGATTTTCTGAAAAATTTAATATATGGTTTTGCTTATCGTTATATCAATATTCATAGAGTTAAAAAATCTACTAACATTTAAGCAGCAAATTTCTTCTTATATATATGCAACAACATATATCGTTATTTGCATTTTTATACAAATAGGAAATGTAGTAAACAATCTGTCATATTTATAAATTATAAGATACAGAAACAGCTACAGTTATACGAGAATTAAAAACGTTTGTTCTCAAAATGCAAAAAAAATATCACTCTAAAATATAATAAAGTAATAAAAGATAAAGAATTATTCATAACAAAAGAGACAATGTATGAATTTAAAATACGCAAAAAAAAGTAAACGTGAACATGCAAAATTAAAAATTAAAGATAAAAAAAATATTACTAAACAAAAGAAATACTACAAAAAGCAAAAAAAGTAGTTTATTCAATGTTCGCAAGAACAAATAATATCATAATCGTGAAATAAATTTAAAGAAAATAAAAGCAACATGTCTAAGAAAAAAGCATAAATAAGTGTTTGAAACAATGAAATCTAATCACCATTCCTTCCAGCCGCCGCATTAACTTTATCACAGTTCCGCGAATCATGGTTCCCCATCTGCTTGCACTTCCTACATAACCTCATAGGTTTCTTCAACAATCTTTCAGCTTTCTCCTTGTCATGATTATGGCCTTCAACGAACGAGTGAACAACATAACCTAAGTATGAAACATATTTGAAACTACCTTTGCATCACAACGACACCTAGAAGAAACTCGCCTCCTAATCTTAGAAGTAGACAAATCTAAGTCAGCTATATCAGCATCAGGAGCAACAAATTTATCCCCCTCGCAATTACAGACTACATATCTCCACGTCAAAAGATCCTTCACCTTCTTAGAACTTGATAACCGAATATCAAAACCAACAAATCTAGCATACTCTCTATAAAAATTAACACCTTCATCCAAACTCCGAAAAGATTTGCCCTTATGAGGTTTCAAAGACTCATCACAAACGGGAGTAATGACAACTGCAACATAAATTAAAACAAAAACAACAAAAAATTAACAGATGATTAAATTTAAAAAAAATACGTACTCTGCATATTAAACTATCTATATATGCAATTTTGTATAAAAATTTATGCAGATTTAGAAACAAAACATCCATTGATCAATATATGAAAAACGGAAAAACGTATAACATAACAAACAGTCATATATGCAACTAACCTACTATATTATAGCAAATTTACAGGCGTGTCTATTGTATATTATGTACTATAATTTAATACGAAATACTATACTTAAAACAAACAAAACAAACGAACCTTAATTAAAAGCACTCGCTCACAAAAAAAATTGCTCTACCGCGAAAAACTCAAAAGAAAAAACACACACTAACTAAATACTTCACTTTTTATACGATTGAATACAAAAAAACAAAAAAAAAACGATAAAAAAAAGAGATAACTTACCATCATCATATTTATCCATTGGGACAATAGAATAACACATCAACGACGTAAGTCAATAACACAGAAAAAACAGAAGAGAAACGGTTACTATCACGTCAATGAAGAACATACTCCATATAAAAAATACGTAAAGAAAATATAACAACGTGACTTATTGCAGGAATATTAAAAATTAAATTTTGAAGAAAAAAAAAGTATATAATCCTACTAAAATATGAACGAATAAAATGAACGAAAGCGAAACAAAATAATGGAAAAAAATATTAACAAGAAAAAAAAAGATTTGATGAAATATGCATGGAGAAAATCAAGGAAAACAGTTATGGAATATAAATCATGCTAAAATTCAATACCGAAAATATCCTAGAAAATTAATAAAAGAAATAACTAATTATTTACATCAACAAATCTGGAGCATCCATATTTAATAATCAAGGGATAGGATTAGATCTCATATCACATCTAGGAGGAGGTTCACATATGATTACTCCTCTATACATACATATATATATATATATATATATATATATATATTTTTTAAATTTGAATTTCTCTTGGCCTTCAAAAAAGATCTGTAAAAAATCGGTTACTTTTGAAAACGAAGCACCCAATAATTGGAAACCTATAAAATAAAAAATAACAAATTATTATATTCCTTTTTCTCTCTACACGCCATTTTTTTTTTGTGGACGCAGTCGCCGGAGCTTTACCTCTCAATCTCCTCTCTCGATCTACGCACAAAAACGCTTTCTTTCAGTTTCATCCGTCTCAATCTGCACCGTTGCTCACACATTTTCTGTGATTTTCGAAGATTTCCGATTTTTGCGACTCTTTTAGGGGGAAAAGAGAGCCTCATTGTAGTCATAGTTGTTGGTTAAAGAAAACTGTATTCTGGAGCTTGATGCGTGTATCTATGTGCTGAGTTGTTTGGCGAAGTTAGGGTATGTGGACCGGAGTTGACTTGCGGCTGTGATTGGAAAATTTGTATGCGATAATTTGATTGTGAAGCCCAAGCTTGAGCTCGGGAATGGGAAGTATGGCTTCGGAGGTTGAACGGAATGCTCCTGTCAACGTGCAGACGAACTGCGTCGTAGATGCCGCTGGCGGCAGCAGCAGCAGCAGCAGCGATGGCCAGTATCAGAAATTCACGCTTTACGAAACTCGTTCGGTATGATTTCTTGATCTTCTTGTTTGAAAGTGAATTATTGTTGCTGTTTTTTTTAATTAAATTTTCATCCTCAAGTCTTATTATTTCTTCTCTTGTGTTCATTCTTTTCTGCCAAATTTTTAAATTTTGTTCTATAGATGATTCACTGATTCAGTTTGATGTATGATCACGCCATCACGATGGTTGTATGTATGTTGTATTTTTGTTGAAAGCAAGTGACGTAAATTGAAATCGGATTGGTATTATACTGAGCATCTTACTCTTATTTTCTTGATGCTCTAGAACTTTTATTTATTTGGATTGGAAAGAAGAAAAAAGAAATGGAAAGTCTTGAAGATTAGCCGATTAGAGCAGTCTGATCTCAGCATCGTCGAAGATTCCACAATTTACTCGCAGGAGGAACAGTCCGAGCTCCTGCAAAGAATTGATGATGGAAACAAGTCTACTGGTGGACTAAAATTTGTCACAACATGCTATGGAATTGTTGGTATGCTATACGTACTAATAAATTATTCTAAAGCAATTAAATTGTGTCTTTTTTATCTGATTTGCTTGTGGTCTTCCTCTGCTTACAGGATTCATAAGATTTTTGGGACCATATTACATGATTCTTATCACTAAAAGAAAGAGGATTGGCACGATTTGTGGTCATGCTGTGTATTCTGTGGCCAAGAGCGAGATGATTCCACTGCCACATTCTTCTGTGCAATCAAATATGGCTTATTCTAAGAATGAGAACAGGTCTTTTGCCAATTCCACATGTAAAAAAGTCGCAAATGTTGATATTAGAGGACAAAACTATAAGATTGATATGCTTGTTTTATTTATGTATCTTGGTTATTTCTCGTTAATTTAGTTGTTCTTTAATCTATTCAACTTTACTTTTCTCCCATTAAAGCACGTTTTGTACATTTAAGTGTTACTTCCTGCAACAATGGGCAGAATATGCAATGGTCATATATTCCTTTTAGAAACGTTAAGCCCAGTTCATAGCGTATCCGCCATAGTTATATAGTTCTTAGTGCCCATTGCCAGTTTTTCCCAGTGAATGTGCAGGGACAAACCACATTGGTGTTGTGATGTTAATTTTACATGTTGAATGAGGTGAGGTATCATCAATGTTTCAGGGGGACATCTTCTGCCTTTAATTTTATGTTATTTTGCATTTTCTTCTATAACTTACTTTTGAATTGGATATCTATTAACTTTGTTTCTTTTTTTTTTCTGATATATAGATACAAGAAGCTCCTACGCAATGTGGATCTTACTAAGGACTTCTTTTTTAGCTACTCATACCATATTATGGTTAGTCTTCAAAGGAATCTGAGCAAGCATGAATCAGGATTAGTTCTCTATGAGACGATGTTTGTCTGGAATGAGTTCTTAACTCGTGGCATTCGCAACCAGCTGAAGAATTCGGTTTGGACTGTGGCATTGGTTTATGGATTTTTCAAGCAGGTGAGTACTAATAAAAGTTGTCCACATGTTT
This sequence comes from Plectranthus barbatus, assembly GCA_026898455.1. NCBI lineage: Eukaryota > Viridiplantae > Streptophyta > Magnoliopsida > Lamiales > Lamiaceae > Plectranthus > Plectranthus barbatus. Next base: position 168,023 of record JAPKLW010000146.1, read on the forward strand.
CATCACCTTCTTGAGTTTTCTAATTTATTATGGTACATATGGTACTTTTATTTTCTGACTAATGTTGCTCTTATGATATGAAGATTCGTGTTTCTTTTTGTGTTGTAGGTTATTCTATATTTTCCCTTTTGGTTTGTTTCCTTTCTGACTTCATTTGAAAGTGGTTTACCAACTCTATTTATTTGTTTGCTGTTGTGTTCCTGCTTGGGGACTTATTGGTATGAAGTTGTAATATTCCTGGTAATAGTAGTATATCTGAGACCATATTTATATTTTTTAGTTATCCCTTCCCTTTTGGAATGCATGGTTTTATCAACTACTTATTGTATGCTATTTGAGTTTCATCTTCGTATGTCTTTATGTAGACTCACCTGATTTTTTCTTTAAATTTTTATCAGGTTAAACTCTCAGTATCTGGACGGAACTTCTATCTGATTCTTATTGCTAGGCGATCCCGTCATTATGCTGGCACCAGGTCTCTTATCTTTATGGCACGTTTGAGACCAAAGACATTGCTATACACTTGTTCTGAGTCAGTTATTAGTTTGTGGATTGAGGCGCAACGTTCAACTACTTGAGAATTTCATACTAAAATTGCAGAAACTTTCCCTTCATGGTATTAACATATTACTCATGTTTGTGATTCAGATACTTAAAACGCGGTGTTAATGAAAAGGGTCGTGTAGCAAATGATGTTGAGACTGAACAAATAGTGCTTGAGGATGTTGCAGGAGGAAGACCCAAACAAATATCTTCGGTTGTGCAGAACCGGGGATCGATACCCCTATTTTGGTCACAGGAAACTTCACGATTAAATATTAAACCTGACATCATATGTATGGCTAGTAAATTGACTAATTTTAAATGCATACCAGAGACTCTTTTCTCACTCCAAATCTTTGTGCAGTATCAAAGAAGGATGATACATATCAAGCCACCAAGCTTCACTTTGATAATCTAGCTAAGAGATATGGGAATCCAATTATTATTTTAAATTTGATTAAGGTATACATTTGCATCTACTGTATGACTGATGCTGCTAATGTGGCACAGTTTTTATATCCATTCTCCTGATAAATATATGCTAACTAAAATTCCATTTCACGATTGCCAGACTCGTGAGAAGAAGCCCCGAGAATCAATCCTGCGTGCAGAGTTTGCTAATGCTATCGAAGTTATTAATAAAGATCTTGCGCATGAAAATCGTTTGAAGTTCCTTCACTGGGATTTGAGTAAATACTCTAGAAAGTATAACATACTTCTTCCTTCATTTAATACATTTTTTTTAACTCCTGAATATTGTTGCTTTAAAATTTATATCCATTCTGTGCAGCAAAGCGGCGAGTGTGCTGGCATATTTAGTCAAAGTAGCTGCTAATGCGTTGGAGTTAACTGGCTTTTTCTACTGTGAAGTGCCCCCGTTTCCAAGGTTAGGATTACTGTCGAACGATCGGTATAATGACTAGATTACTCACTTCCATCATAGCAATTATCAAGATTAAACTCTATTTCTCATTGTGCTCATATTTGTAGTAATCAGATTTGTTTTACAGTACGAATGTTGACTGTTTCCTTACTCAATTAATTTGTCAAGGCTGTGTTGTCTTGTGCTAAATCGACAGTTTAGTAATTTTATTAGGCTGTTTTGGTTCTTCATAGTTTTTATTAACTATTCTGTTACTGGCTCAGTTTGGATTATGAATATCCTTCATTTTTGTTCACTGACTTTGATACCATTCCCCTCTTCTCCTAGCCAACTCTCGTGTGGTAATAACTGCAATGATGATTGCCCTGAAGAGGTTCCTTGCCCTGCCACTAAGGATGTCCATGATGTGAGCCCTGAAGATAGCATTGATGGCGGTGATGTGAATGGTTATCATATTGTAAAGCCTCCATTGTTTCAGAAAGGGATATTGAGAACAAATTGCATAGATTGTTTGGACCGGACAAATGTTGCTCAATATGTGTTTGGATTTGTTGCTCTTGGTCATCAGTTGCACGCATTAGGGTATATCGACTCTCCTAGTATTAGTTTAGACTCCTCATTGGCAGATGATTTAATGAAGATTTATGAAGCTATGGGTGACACTCTTGCCCTACAATATGGTGGTTCTGCTGCACACAATAAGGTATATTTTAATTTAAAAAAATAAAGAGATGATTGTCATTGCTCTCGGGCAGTTGTATCTAGATATTATAACTTTTATTAGTACGCCCTGTTATCAAGTATAAACTATAATGCATACTATTATTAATTTTGCTCAGTAAACATCTTTAGGCTGATGTTATTTTCAATTCATCTGCTCTTCTTTCTTCTGTTTGATTTTTTGTTTTTGCTATGTGCAGATCTTCTCCGAGAGAAGAGGTCAGTGGAAAGCAGCAACCCAGTCCCAAGAGTTTTTGAGGACTCTTCAGCGTTATTATAGTAATGCATACATGGATGCGGAGAAACAAGATGCCATAAATGTGTAAGCCGATTGGTCCTCCCAGAAGAGTTCATCAAATATGTTACATAAAGTTTATCATTCTAGGTATCTTATTACTGTTCATTTCTTAATTTTTCGCGAACAGTTTCTTAGGCCATTTTCAGCCACAACAGGGTAAGCCAGCCCTATGGGAGCTGGATTCTGATCAGCACTACAATGTTGGAAGGCGGGGTTCCAATTTCGCAGGAGAAAATGCTAGGTAACTGGGCAGTATATCTACACCAACCACTTCAATCATACGTATAATGTAGGATTATGATCTGAATATCTAACAACACAGTTAATGAAGTTATGCAAAAGAAAAGAGAATCATAATATCATATACACATCCTAGCTTGTGTTTCTAGAATTATTTGCTTTTGGGTTCTACATGAAAATAATTTACTCCGCAAAATTTTGTCGATCGAATTTTGCATTCACTACATTTTTCTTTATGTGAAGTAAACCCCCTCAACAATTGTTGTTATTGTTATTTCTTTGTTTTAACTAGAAATTGAACTCTTTCCTAACTCATCGATACATCGTGCATCATCTATAAACTCTTCCATTCATTCATAATGCATGATTAATTCGTCCTAAAATGCTAATTGAGAGAAAGGATACACCAACCCATATTTATGATATTTATTGGTTGATTGCAAAGTTGTTACTCTGTTTCATTTGTGCGTACAGTTTAGAATACTGCAGATGTTCTATTGTTTTTGCTTTTATTGATAAGATAAAAACATCAATTTGCAGGTCAATAATCAAAAGATCATTATCTGATGGTAACATTCTGTGTGATAGCAACTCACCAATTGTTGCTGAAAAGATCCTTAAGATGGATAATTCTGAAAGGCCACTACCTGTTGAAATCCAAGGCTGTAGCAGCATCGGTCTTTCAGAATCAACTCCGGAATTTCCAACTTGTGAGAGTGATATATCTTATTCCCGGTATGGTTTCGACGAGTGAATGATGCTTTGAGCTCATAAAAACCTTTTGGACAATCCAGTTAACCTTTCAAGTGGACATTGCTTTGATGTTCTTGATCACTCCACTCTTATGGCGATCTATATTCTTGATAAATATATCTGTGGAGGTGTCTTGTATGCTTTTTTAAAGGAGCACGCAGTCTTCGACACTGTAGTTTCGAGTTTCTCGCTTCCTACTGATACCTGCTGCATTTTCTAGGTACACTCCATCAATGACGCCTAAACAGCTTTACCTCGACGTGCCACGAGAACAATGCCTTGCAAATGAAAGCATATATTTTGTAGAGCGCGGAGAATCCTTTGACTGCTCAAACTTTCTCGACGTCGATATGCTATCTTCATCTGGAAACTCCTGTGAAGAGGATACATACGAAAGGTAATCTTTTTTTTGTTTCACAAATCAGTTTCTCTCATTCCTTTCTATGCTGCCAAAATCTTTATATCTTGTCGTTGTTCGACGCAGATCGTTACTGATAAGTTCTCCAAACATTGGCATGTCTTCTGGTGAAATCAAACTGGAATCAGCCTCATCTTACCAGTCTGGATCAAGCCTGAAGGTCAGTTAGTTCACTCTTCAAACTATTTTGGTCCTTAAAAAAGTGGTGGTTGTTTTTTCACCATTGAAACTTTTTGCTCATTCCATCATCTCCCAGGGGAAGGAAGTGGCGAGTGGTGATCTGGGAGATGGCGCTGCCGCAGCCAGCAGCTCCGTCGACCTCACCGGATTCTCCGACAGTTTTGTGGATTGGGTTATCAATGGGAACATGATGTTTCCTTGATTAAAAGGGAAGCTAATATTTTAACTTGATGAATCCCTCCGAAGGATGTGGATCCATTGACGCAGAAAGAATAAACGGCGAAGACACGACGTTACTGGTGAGAGGAGAAATGGTTGAACAAAATTTTGCACAGCTAATTTTTTTTTTTATAATTATTATTCACCACTCTGAGTGGTACAGCAAAATACAGCAGTTGCAATCCCTCATTTTGTAAATATTGGCCATATTTTATTTATGCTGCTGGAGTTCTGCTTTTTGCTCATTTCTTGTACATATTTTGTTTATTTTTTCAATGGAATCATATTTAAACTGCTTCATGTTTTTTTTTTAAGTGGCAAAATTCAGAACACAAATTCATGACTTAGAAAAGTAAACACCTATCATGTTTTATGACGAAGAGTTGATATTTTTAGAGAAGATAAATAGACAAAAGAAGTATATAAAACGTTTAATCAAGAAAAGATTAATGATTTTGAGAAATGCAATTGTTTTAATACACGTTTTCAAAAAAAAAAATATCACAATTTTTAGGAATAAAAGAAAATTTAGAAAGAAGTTTTGAAATCATAAGAATTAGGATTGATAAGTGGAAACTGTTGAAAATGTTTCACAAGCCTTACAATTGTACGGCATTATATTTTTGTATAATATATAATATAAGTTCTTTTTATAAAAATGATTCGGTTCTATTAAAACAACTGAATTTTTTATTATAATTTTTCAATTGAATTAAACATAAAATTTATAATTTTAAATCGGTGGACCAAATTTCTTATTAATAGAATAAAACCAACTAAACCAATAAGATTATTAATTTCAACTGATTTTAATGGTTTGAACCAAGTTGTTTTCACCGCTAACTAGTTTTCCACTTGCGCGTTGCACATAAAATAAAAATATTTTTAAATTATATTTAATAAAATATAAAATTAATTCTAAAATGAAAATATGGATATTTTCACATTCAATATAAAAAATAAAATATATTGCCTCTAGTTTTTTAGAGGCCGTGAGTTTTCGAGATTGACATATGGAAATAGAAGAATTTTCCATAATTTTAATTTTAAACACTTATTACAATCTTTTTTAACATCAAAACTTATTATAAACTAATATTTTAGGTAAATAATTATAAAATCTATCGTATATAAATACTAAATAAAAACTTGAAAATCTTATTCAAAAATTTACTTTTGATCTTCTCTTGTGGTTAATTTTTTTAACACAAAATTAATATTTTTAGCTTCGTTTTTATTTTACTATCCATTCAGATATATTGTTATTATATTTGAAATCCTAAACTAATTATATTTCTTAACAAAGATATAATAGTATTATTTTTTTTAAATAATCGTGAATAAAGCCCTTTTGTTAAAATGATTGGAACTACACATTTCCCACCTTTATGCATATTTTTCTCACAACATGCGTAATTATTTATACCCTGTAATAATATTTAAAATTAACTTCAATATGTACATATACCCAACAAACATCACACTAATATATTATATTAAAAACATTTGAAACAATTACTTATATTATAACTAATCTAATAATTGCTATAATTCACATCATTTTCCTTTTTTGAGATTTTTATGTTCATCGACCTTACATACATGATTATTACTAAAATCTTCATTTATTCTTTAACATATTAGTTGAGACTTAAACACATAGAATGATAAATTGTAAACATGTAATTCTACTACAAAAATTCTTAGGAAAAAAAAAAGTGAAATATAATATGATCAATGGACATAAATTGTTCTAAATGTAACATATCGAAGAAAAATAAAATGAGTTATGATTAACTTACTATATTAAAACACATTCTCAAAACTAAGAAAACAATACAATAAAATATTCTAATGTATGAAAAACTTTGATTCCTCTAAGTCAAAGGTACTAATATTGATTTAATATCCTTCAAATTATCCTAAAGGATGTTTGTGTTGATCTCCTAATTTCGCAAAAGGATTAGCAAATTAGGAAAAAAAATGCTTGATCTTTCCAACTAAAATTGTCACGCCCCAGCCTCCACGAGAGGAGCCGGTCCACTGAGGCGAGACTAGTGAAATAAAAATTTATTATCAAATGAATTAACAACGTAGAATGTAAACCAATTTCAACAAAGCCTGGTATCAATTAGAATCATATTAACGGGAAAGAAAAATGTATACCAGACTAAACTATACACTTAACGGATCAAAATAGTATTGTCAAATCAAAGAGTATACCTTTCAGATACAAACAAAGGTGTACACAATACTCCTGCCATAATTTAAAACATGTACATAAAGACCGGTAACAGAGTGGGCAAAAGGATCATAACAGAGAACATATATGAAGATATGTAATCTGGATTATATTACATTATTTACAAACAAAGGTTTAGCTCAGCTTAGCTGCCTCCATCTTCGCTTTGTTCAACCTGCATGTTTAAAAATACACACAGGGCTGAGTACATTGTACCCAGTGAACACATTGCCAAATCATACATATATAAGACTGACATGCTAACTCACACAACAACACATGAGCTTTTACTTTAAAATGGACTCATATGTTACAAATCATTTCCTCATTACTATCTGTTTAAAGGGTGTGATCAGGAAGCAGGCCTACTTCCATGACCACGGTGTCCAGCCTATTTGGTAAGACCTTTCTCTCACCAGGTCTGGCACCAAGTGCACTAATCTCGGCTTTCGTAGAGTCATCGAGATCCGATCGTTCCTACTACCTTGACATTCGAAATGTCTAAGGCTCTGGCTGTATTCCCCGGCTCAGATTTCTACATACTCTCTGACCGCCTTTCCGGTTCAGAGGACAGATAGGAAATGCAGAAAATATTTAGGCATGCTCAATCATTTGAAAACAAAACACATTTCATTTCATTTCATAAACAATTTGAAATCACATTTTTATTTGTAGTAAGAAAGTCCACCTTAACGTTGTAGTTCGCTAAGTGATATTACGCCTTGTTTATTGCCCTTGATTATTGTCAACCTTCAGCAAATACGAATGTATAAATAAAACTACTCTATGTAAATTTATTTTTAAACAATTTTTTTTTTATTTTTGTCTCAAGGATTAATAATAGTTTTAATATTATTATAGTAATAGGACGAACAACAATATCAATAATGATTATGACGTTAATATAATAACACTAATGATAGATAATTATTAATATTGCTTATTCGAGTTGAATTTGTATGAGTGATTTGTACATTCCGATATTTATTTTATATGACCCAAATAAAATTATGTTATTACATAATACATTAAAGTTAAAAGAATTAAATAGACACATTTGATAATAGCCCATAGCACTTGAACCGCTAACATATCCTCAGCAAACTCACGAACATGCCACTAGACTAATCGGAGTAATGTGCATTAATATTAAGGTAATTTAATTAAACTTGCAACCTGCTAATCTGTATAATTAAGATTTAACAGAATTGTAACATATATATAATTAAAATCTAACAAAATTGTTAGTCAGATACCAACAAAAGAAAATTCATGATCATAGCCACCCAGTTACAGGTATATCATTGATTTTGAATTAAACAAGATATTTATTACGCGTGAATTCATTCTTGGTCCATAATTTTAGTTACATAAACCAAAATCTATTATTATTCTATTTTCTTGCATAATTTTCAATTAATCAAACCCCTAATTATTATGTATTTTATTAATTTCTACAAATTGAAAATAAATAGAGCTTAATACAAATGAGAAATTTCATAAACATTGAAATTAAAATGGAAAAATATAAGAACCTCTTAATCAATTTATTTCTCTTCTTCTCTTTTCCTCTGATTTTGGATGCTGGTGCCTTCTTCATTTCTCCTCTATTTTAATCTCTTATTTTTTTTTCCGAGCCGATTTCTCGTATAATTTGTATGCCTAATTAATGTATAAAATATTCTCATATTATTATTTGTCCACTTAATGGGATGTTGGAAGAGAGTGTCATGCATGTCGACACTTGGCCCTTACAAGATAAATCTTCTTTTTCTTTTTCCTTTCCATTATCACTACTGTTATTATTATTCTATTAACTAGTATATCACCCACGCGATGCGTGGGAATTTTAATTATTTATATTAAAATAATATAAAATTTGATATTTTTGGTGACTGAATATGAATTTTTAATATGTGTAAAATTATTATTATATGATAACTGTTGAGTTCGAAAATAGTTTTGGCCCAAGAACGAACCAAGACCAACCCATGACAATGGCCTAGTGGTAAAGATTATGCACCTCTCGAAGTAGCCAACATAGTTTCCTATCTTCGTATATCATTTGGTCAATCACAGAAGTATTCTTAAGTTGTTTTCCATGAAACACAACGATCCTAAAGAATCATAGGCAAGGGTTATCAATCACTTAAAAGTACGAAGCTCCTTCAGATAGGGGTGAGCAACGCGCAGTTAGGTTTAAAAATCAAACTGAAGCCGCAAAGTCGTTAACTCGCAAATTCTAAAAATCCAACTCGAGTTGCCCGATTGAACCTATAAACCGAACAAAAACCAAACTATACCAAATCATCGGTTTTGATTTAACCAAAAATTTAAAAATTTCTTCAAATGCACTAAATCGCGACTTTCTACTGTCGTTTGCCACAAATGGACTGATCTTGTCTCTGTAACCAAGTGTGTTCATTCTAGAGCCGGTGGCAGGATGGTGACGAAATGGGGAAAGGCTAGTGTGGTGGATATAAAAGACATATTCCTTGCCAAAAGTTCTCGGGGAAGAAATGGAAAAAAGTTTTCTAATTGAATTCTTCGAATTCTAGAAGGAAACTCAATGTTCTACCTTTCAATTTTATTCATTTCTCTAAGAATCATGAATGGTGATTTGTAATCATTTTCTTTAGCATGATCTATTTTCTTACTCTTCATTGATATTTTTTGTGAGGGATAGTCAATCCCATACATAAAATTTCTTGAAACAAAATAAATTTATTGTTGAGAAATTCACCTACCAACAAAAATACATACATCATAAATTTGTGTGTTGTTTATAATATGTATGTGATGTGATATTACATTGGCACTCATAATTTAACATAATTTAAGCAATTATAAATATAAAAATAATATATACATTTAATATATATATATATATATATATATATATATATATATAATTCATAAATATATTGAAACTATAAATTAGGATTTGATGGATTTTGTTAAAGATATAATCTCCTAATTTCTTAATTATATAAATATGTCAATAATATCTGAAAATAATCCTTTAATTATATAATGTGTCATAAGGAAAGAAATTATTTTAATTGAAATCAAATAATTGATTTAAGAAATTTTATATAATTGATTTCCTTTATTTATTAATGTTATATCTATTATAATACATTTATACATCTCTTTACAAAATCAAGAAAATACTAAGCAATTAATTATTTTCAAAAGTTGAATATAATATATATATATATGTAAGTTATATAATTATTATAATATATTACTATATATAGAATTATGATCTCCATAATTATTAATGATCAACTAATGTAACTAAAAATTATTATAAATTATGTCTGAGCTTACTTTAATATTTAGATAGGTAGACTAATTCATTAAAGGAGTTTTACTGATTCAGGACGTGAAAGATAGTTTAATTATCGATTCACGATCCGAATGATTAATTCTCACTTTAGGACCTGAAAGATAAAAAAAATTCTAAATTTAGAACCCAAAAAATCGTATAATTCTAAATCGAGGACCTCAATATTAGGTCCTGGATTGAGAATTGTTAGATCTTTTGGGTCCTAGATTAATAAATCATTTTTCGGACCCTGAATCGACAATTCTCCTTCATTAAACCATATTCATAATACAAATATATATATATATTCATAATACCATTCATTACCATGAAGTTTATCAATTTCTTCTCATGATTCTTGTGATTATTTTCGGAAGCTTTATTTTAACGGAAAAAAATCTATGTTTAAAAATATGATTTAGAAATTCAATAGCACTACTTCAGTTAAACATTGTATAAATTTACTTAAGAAATTTTGTTCTCCTTCATAGTTCTTATATATATATAAATATTAATTTGTCATACCTTGTAAATATTACATACAACTATGTATGAGGAGAGCATTCGTTTTCTGAAGAAAAAAAAAAGATTTAATGAACTTGCATGTTAACATTAAATCTAAATCAATTTATTTTTATTCAAATGATTTATCCTTCATTATTAATCAAATTAACTCCAACCTAATCTAATCAAATTAACTTACTTCTTTATCTATCATTTGATCTAACCTTGTATAAAATATGCATGTCAATCTCAAATGTATATAAATTTTCATTTTTTATTATCAAATAAAATCCTATTATTTTAACGCATATAAAACTACTAAATAAAATTACACAATAGGTTAATTTGAATATTTATATTTCGATATTGAGTATTAAAAGGACATAAACATGATCCATTACAAATCATAGCCATTGATTTTTTATATAACACTTTACCAATCTAAAAATTTATTCTTTATGTGAGAATTAAACTTTAAAAATTTGTACCTCCAAATATAAAAAATTATTTTGACAATTAACAAAAAATAACTTGTTAGAAAACTTGTCTTTCCAAAACACTTAAATACTAACAACTTGGTAAAAATAAAAAATTAAAAAAACCAACAAACCTTGTATATAAATAGATGTCCAGGTACAACGTATTTATTTATATCTGCATAAACAATTTAAATATACAATATATGTGATCTATTTCCATGTTCAGAAAAAAATCTTTGAGCTTTTCAACCCATGTTTAACATATTTGACCTTCAATATTTAATAAAAGATATTGGTTATTTCAAAAGAAAAATAAATGTCATTTAGTGAAGTGAGAATTGCTTATTAAATAATTTCAACATCAACTTTACTTGTATGATTGAAATATGAAATGGGTTATATTTTGAATAAAATGATAATTTCAAAACTATTTTATTATTTAACCTAAAGTTGAATGAGTTTATGCATTTTTCCAAGTTTTTTTAACCCATTATCATCGATTAATTATTAATTAATTCCGACTTGTATATTTTCCATTTCTATTACGAAATTGTATTAAAATCTAAACAAATATTTTGCTTTTATATTCAATATTTGTTTAAAATAACCTTAAATTAATTGCAATTTGTATCCTTGCAACCTAAACAATTTGTGTACTGATAGTAACACAATGATACCATACATATTAAAAAATAAAATGCAAAAAAGAATTTGATTATATATTTCTGTAAAACACAAAAGTAACAATATAATAAATATAAAAGAATTCTTCTGCAACACCACATATCTTGATTGGATACTATCTTCCCCACAATTGCTCATAGAGGAAATCTATTAGTGTGCAATAATAATTGCCTAAACTAACATAACATGTAAACACACACAAAAAAAAGAATAAAAAAGACCAGAACTTTGGACCGAGAATAATTTCAAGCTCGTGCTATGCAAGAATAATTTGTGTGACATAGCATTTGATTGAAGGGTATTTATAGGGATCATAAAATAAAGAGCAACTCAATCAATTCCTATATTTATGGTCAATATTTAATATAATTTAAGATTTATGATTCTGATTTATATATGAAAGGAAACAAATTAATGAATTCCCATATTTATTGTCAATATTTAATATAATTAAAATTTATGATTCTGATTTATATATGAAAGGAAACAAATTAATGAATTACATTCAATTTATTTTTTCCACATTAGGAAATATTATATATTTAGGCGGCAATTTTTTTTTAGCTAAAGGTCCTTCTTTTATGTATATAAAATTTATTACTTTAATAAGATCTTTCATGATTGTTAATATAAACAAAATTGATACTGATTAGAGTTTAACTATATTTATGTACATTTAATTTTTAAAAAGGAAACAATTTTATTAAGCTATAAAAATGAACGATTGGACATATCATCACATCTTAAAAATATATTTTTCTTATCTATTTTAAGATTTTTTTTTAAAAAAATAGATTGAATATTTTTAAAGTTGAATATATGAATATTATATATGTATATCAATATATTTATGTACATTGAATAGCAATGTAATTTTAATTCCATTTTTTCACTTATTTGTACATATTTAACTTTTACATATTGTCAGCAAGAATTTACGTCGTTTTATTTACATTTTGCATATTTTTAACAAAATATTTGTTATATATACTGAAATTTTACATATTAATTATATCAATATCTACATAAATACATTTATTTACAATATATAAAACTATTCCAAGTATTAGATATATTATTATATCATCTTAATTCAATTATAACTCAGATTATAATATAATTTCAAATTTGATACTTATTTTCCTATTCTTGAATGAAGATTGTAATTTCACCCATATTATAGGACAATAATTATAGAAACTTTTTACATAATATTTAATGAACTCAGTTAAATTAATGAACCATTAATGCAACTGAATACTTCCATATATTGTTTACGGTATTGTTTTAATATATATATAGATTATTTAGTCTCTATTGCTATATTCATTTATTTATATAATGTATGTCGTCTCATAAGTTGGACTCCATTTTATGGATTTGTAATATAATATTAGATTTTATTTAATATTTATGTAAGTAATAGATTAGTGGCCAATACAATTTCTAACCCAACAAATATCCACTCAATTATAATAAATTAATATGGATCTTATTTATTTATTTTCTTGAATTAGAATTTGAATTCATAAATTATAAATAAAATCCTACTTAATTATAAATAAAATTTCACGCAATTATAACTAATTTATATGTTATAATGCATATGAAATGTTTCTTTAGTTTTAAGTCAAGGGTTATTACAAAAATGCATCTACAATAATTATAAATTCCAAGAAAAAAATGGTCAAATTTATAAAACACATCATGAATTTGGTCACTATTGTGAATACATCTCAATTATAGTCAAAAGTACAATTTTATGTATTTGAATTAGTTTAAATAGACGTTATGTCAAATCTGTTAATTAAATTTAGTTTTTAACAAATTTAATAGAGAAATGAGCATTAATATGAGTAAATGGAGATAAAAAAAAATTAAAATTCAATCGCACAGATTATTTGGGATGATTTATATATATAAATATATATATATATATTAAAAAAATTTAGACCTTGGTCGCTCCTGGCTCACACCAAATCGCTCCCGGGTCGCACCAAGTCGATCCCGAGTTAATTTTTATTTTTTAATATATTTTTTAATTTTTTTAGACCCAGGTTGCACCCGATCGCTCCCAATTCAACCATTATTTTTACAAATTTTTTTAATTTTTTTTGCCCAAATCGCATCTGGATTGCGCTCTCTCATACATTGACACTCATTCTTTTTCATACACAAATTTTCTCTCATACAGTCACATTCTCTCTCGTATTTAATATTTTTTATTATTTTAGTAAATAAAATTATATTAATTAGAAAAAGCACCTGACACATTAAAATAAGTACCAAAAATATGTACTTTTGACTATTTTTTAAATGAATTGATAAAAGTAGCTAAAATAAAAATATGTACTTTTAGCTATTTTTTAAATGAATTGATAAAAATAGCTAAAATCGATTTATAAACTAAAATGGCTATTTCAAAAATTTTATCTTCATAATTCCGTAATCATGTAGGCTAATTATTGTAAAAGTTTTTCATGGTGATTAATTCATATTGGATTATTATTGTTGGGGTCGGGCCCACGAGCCCAGGCCCGATAGACGAGTCGGCCCGCCCAAACAAGTCCAATTCGTAAAGGTAGCCCACCAACGTCAACAAGACACTAAGAATCCGCCCAAGTCGAGGCCTCGCCACCGACTAGCAAAGAGCCTCGCCATCGAAGAACCATAAGGGTCGATATCGAGGAGTTCGAGGAAGGGAAACCCTAGCCCACTGGCGGCGCCCGATCGCAGACCCTAACCTCCTCCGAAAGACCCGCGAACAGTCCGATATTTGCGGCGAGCCGTTACTATTCGACGGCTAGGGTTAGCTGCTGCCTACCTACCCCTATCCTGTCTATAAATAGGGGCAGAAGGCTCAATTTTTGTATCGATTTCTCTCATAGCAAAATATAGTCGAAACTCTGTCAAAATTACTGTAGATTCCCTTCATTACTGGAAACGATTACACCAGCATTATTTTCTTTTTCGTCGCATATCTGATTTCTGCGTTTATCTCTTGCTTGTCGTTTCTAATTTTCACTATTATCTGTAACGCTCTCACGTAGTTCTAAGGGCTCCGTTTTCTTGTGAAATCGAACCTCAACATTTGGCGCCCACCGTGGGGCCCTTAGAGCTATTTTTCGTGTTTTCTTCACTGATTCCATGACAGGTAACAGCGAGAAAATGGGAACTCAAGCGGGAAAGACGGCTGGGACTCGCGCACCCAGCTCCTCGGCACCGAAGGACATCGTCCCTATCGACGAGCTAGTGCGGCAGACCCTGCAAACTAGCGGTGCTCAAGCCGTACCTTCGGAGATGCTGAATACGATCCTGGCCCGACTAATCGAGGAGGCCGAGGAGAACCGGCAACGGGCAAAGGAGACAGACTCCAGAATCATGGAGTTGCATGCCACCAATCATGCCCTGCGAAGGGAGAACCACCAGCTCCGTAAGGAAAGGGCGTCCCAGAAGCAACCCTTCGTCGAGGAGCCCACTACCAGCGAGAAACCGCCAGATCTTCGTAGGAACCTCGCCCTCGACCTAAAGGACGCCGTCGATCTTAACACACCTGCTACGTCTGGCCTCGGACGAAGGCCCGAAGGAACAACAACGCACCATCCGACTGAGCGCCTCGCTACCGAGCCGCCACGTGGTGAGTACGAGCGACGTCTTGAGGCGCGCATGGCTGGACTCGAAAAGCTCATCTGCCGCATTCCGGGGATCATTCCCCCATATTCGCTGATACGCGACAGCTACGCTGACTCGCCTTTCACACCTGACATCACTAACACAGATGTCCCGACAAGGTTTGTGCCGCCCTCGTTCCAGCTTTATGACGGGACAACCGACCCAGAGGACCACATAGCCCTCTACAAACAAAAGATGCTGACCACCTCGATCCCGGGCGAGTTGCGCGAGGCCTGCATGTGTAAGAGCTTCAGGGCGAGTCTAACTGGGCCAGCGTTTCAGTGGTTCGTCAACTTACCGAGGAGCTCCTTCTCGACATTTTCGGAGCTCCACATGGCATTTAGGAAGCAATACTCCAATTGTCGACGCATAGCCAAGCACCCAGATGCTCTGAACAGCATACGCATCAAGAAAGGCGAATCGTTACGATCGTACGTGGGGCGCTTCAATCAGGAGCTCACCTCGATACCGAACTGCCCTCCTCTCACTGCAGTTTTCGCCTTCAAGAACGGCCTGGACGTGTCTTCGAAGCTCTACCGAGACCTGACCAGCCATCCTTGTTATGATATGGATTCGGTCCTCTCACAAGCCTGGGCCGAAATTAACTGGGAAGAAGACGAGCCGAACCGCACCGCGCGTCTGAATGAACAGAAGGCCTATGAACTCGCCAGCCAACATCGAGAGCCTCGATATAGAGGAGGCTCCTCTACGTCGAGGTATGTAGATCGTAAGGACCTTCGTGATGAGCAACGTTCCCGGCGAGATCATCCTTACAGCCGCACATCATGTAACGGCGAAGTTCCATATAGCCTCTGTATCGACCAGAATTACCTGGTCAACAACGTTCTCAAGGGGCTCGGTGGCGTTGTGAAATGGCCCGCCAAGATGAAATCCGACCCCAAGACACGGGATACAAAGAAGTTCTGTGGGTTCCACAACGACCACGGTCACAAAACTGAGGAGTGTCAGGCTCTGCGCCTAGAAGTACTTGAACTTCTAAAGAATGGCTTCCTTACCGAGTACTTGACAAACAAGGGAAAGAATACGTGGACCAGGGGTAGACAAGCCAATCCAACCGGGAATGCGGAACCTCAAAACAAGCCACCACCCGCCGAGCGAACGATCCATGTGATCGTTGGGGGATCGGAGATCAGTGGAAGGTCGCGCTCCGCGGCCAAGAGAGCCCGGAGGATACTAAACCACGAGGTCCACCACGTTAGCCCCATGCAGCAGCATGAGGCCATCGAGTTCACTGCGGAGGACACGCCGGGGCTCGTTCATCCCCATCACGACGCCCTCGTTATCTCACTCCTGATATCGAATTGTCAGGTAAAGAGGTTGCTCGTGGATAACGGTAGCTCCGCAAACATCATGTTCCTTCGGACTTTGAAGGAGATGCAGATCCCCATGAGCAAGATAGAGCCAGTAACCATGACCCTCTACGGCTTCAACGGGGGCCAACAGCAGACAGTCAGAGAAATCACTCTCCCCGTTTACTGCGGAGGCCTGAACCTAGACGTGAAATTCCAAGTTGTAGACGCAACGTCCGCGCACAATGCCATCCTAGGAAGGCCTTGGATCCATGAGCTCAAAGCAGTTCCTTCTTCGTACCACCAAGCGCTTAAATTTCCCACTCCCTGGGGAATCCAGACTATCCGAGGAGAACAAAAAGCATCTAGGGATTGTTACTATGCGAGCTTTCGAGCCGTCTGTTCGCAACAGCACGGCTCGATATCGACTCAAGTAGATCGACCAGAAGCCGAAGAGTTGGAAGAGGTGGCCCTCGACGAGTCTGATCCGACTCGTACCACCTTCGTAGGGGCGGAGCTTCCCGCCGACGTCAGGAGCGCCCTTCTAGGGTTCCTTCGGAAGAAAGTCCACGTATTTGCCTGGTCACATCGTGATATGATCGGAATTGATTCGTCCATCATAACACACCGCCTCCAAGTAGACCCAAACTGCAGGCCGGTGCAACAGCGGCGAAGAAAATTCTCCGCGGAGAAGAACCAGGCCATTAATGAGGAGGTGCAGAAGCTCATCGACATTGGGTCAGTACGAGAGGTGCACTATCCCACTTGGCTTGCCAATGTGGTAGTCGTCAAGAAGAAGAACGGCAAGAATCGGGTCTGTATCGACTTTACCGACCTGAACAAGGCTTGCCCAAAGGATCCCTATCCTTTACCGCACATCGACGCAATAGTCAACGCTACGGCAGGACACGAACTCTTAAGCTTCATGGACGCATTCTCAGGGTACAATCAGATTCAAATGCACCCTGATGACCAAGAGAAGACATCATTCATCACTAGCCAAGACATTTACTGTTATAAGGTGATGCCTTTTGGACTAAAAACGCGGGCTCTACATACCAACGCCTCGTCAACTCCATGTTCAAGGAAAAGATCGGCAAAACGATGGAAGTCTACATTGACGACATGCTCGTCAAGTCCATCGAATCCCAAGACCATGTAGTCCATTCCAAATCCTAGAAAAGTATAACATGAAGCTAAACCCGGCGAAGTGCTCATTCGGGGTATCCTCCGGCAAATTCCTCGGTCACATAGTGACCCAGAGGGGGATAGAGACAGACCCCACGCAGATTAAAGCCATCCAGGAAATAGCACACCCGAGGTCCCCGAAGGAAGTACAAAAGCTGACCGGATGTCTTGCCGCCCTCAGCCGTTTCATATCGCGCTATTCCGAGAGGACCCACTCCTTCATCAACACCCTGCGCAAGGGTAAACGGTTCGAATGGACCGAAGAATGC